>JABUQX010008299.1:5000-10000 GCA_015478945.1 Trachelipus rathkii
ATACTCAACCCTGAGAAAAAATCTGCAAATATATTTGAAAAAATTCACATCTTTGATCTAGGACCTAAAAATTGCTTCATCAGTCTGTTTGATGTGGAGCTCGCGTCTCGAAATATTTTTTCCCCTATCAACCACTGGTTCGTTAATGATTTTGATGGCACCTACAGTCATATTTTCCCTAGCAGGCATACAACTTTTTCCCAGTGGTCTTCTTTAGCCCTACTATCCCACAAGCATATGAAACAAGGGTACTTAGTATATCCGCTTTGCTGCCCAAGTAAGATGTTGACCATCTTCAAATCAACGCATAAAGACCACTGGTGTTCATTATATCTAAGCTTCTGCAAGATCATTCTTATATTTTCATATTCCTCTTTCAGTTTTGTTGAGTGACTTATTGGAATCGATGCATAACTCTAGTTATTGTTCATTAATCCATTCTTCAAGCTTCTAGTTGAACTATAAATAATCGCCAATCTTCTGGTCGGTATTTAGGTAACCTCATTTGGACGTAGGATCCAGGAATGTTCTACAGTATTAACTAGGTCTTTCTTCTCAATGAAATATGGAAGAATATATCTCGTCGTCCGAAAAAAAAGTTAATATTACATTCTGCCTTGAGACAGTTCTTTTTTCTTAGTCTAGATGCTAAATAGCTCAGAATCTTCTTGAGAGACTTACTCTCGTACTACATCATTGATCTCTTTTTTGGGAGAGCTGTTGCCTGCTGACTAGCACAGTACTTCTTCATACTCTAACACTATCTTGCAGACTAGTGCACACCAATTCTTGGATATCTTCTTCATCAGACAATGCATACAGAGAATCTGGGAGTGTAGTGAACACTGGGATGGGGACATCGTCGGAGTATGGTACAGGTCGCCTTGCTGATTCCAAATCCGAATACTCAAATTTACGTTTCTTGTAACGATTGATCCTTTCACTATTACCCCAAAAACAAAAATAAACAGTCACTGTGGTGATTCTTTGGCTACCGCCATACCATAGGCACACAAAATTTTAACCTTTTCTTCGTCCATTTTTTCCACTGACGTAGATTTTTCGACACACTTTTTACAGACCATATGGGGAGCCAAAGCTTTTCTTGGTCTCCGAGTTTCATTCCAAATTATGCCAGATATGCCTTGCTTCAACAAGTATAGTAATATTTCTTCTTTGGTTCTCCAGGCAATATTCACCACAGATGTATCAGAATACATTGGGGTTATTCAAACAGGCTCTATCGATGAAGTAACTCATAGTGTTCCTGAAAATAGAAAAAAATAAAGTAATATATAAAGTAAGCACTTAAAAAGAATAAAACGATATTACTCGTAAATTGCATTAAAAAAGATATTCTGTATAAGAGCATATATAGGCACAACACCTGTTTCAAGAACTAGATGCCAATCATGGAAACTAATGTCATTTCTTGAATAGCCACCCGATTTACCTATAAAATCGATAAATATCCTTGGCAGAAAATACAAAATTTTTTTTTGTTGGCCGTGTAATATATAATATATAATATATAAATATAAATATATAATTATAATTATAATATTAATATATTTATATAATATATAATATATAAATATTATATATAAATATATAATATATAATATATAATATATATTATAATTATAATATATAAAATATTATAATATATATTATATAATATAATAATATATAATATATATATATTATATATCTCACATATATATATATATATATATATATATATATATATATAACTATATATTATATATATATATATATATATATATATATATATCAAATAAAATAACACATATATATATATATATTATATAAGGAAATATTTTATTGTATATAAATATTTAATAGTATATAACTTAGTTTTCTATATATATATATACATACAAATTATCACTACATCACTACATATATATATATATATATATATAATATATATTATTATATATAATATATAATATATATATATTATATATATTTATATTATTATATTAATATATATATATATATATATATATATACATATACACTATATATATGATATATATTAATATATATATATATATATATATATTTATATATAATATATATATATATATATATATATATATATATATATATATTATATATATATACATATATAAATATATATTATTATAATTATATATATTTTATATATATATATATATTATATTATATTATATATATATATACTAATATATATTTATATATATATATATATATTATATAATATAGTATATATATATATATATATATATATATATATATATATATATATCTATTTATATAATATAATATCATATAGTAAACGGGAAAGATAACGTGATAGCCGATTTTTTTTTATCTCGGCAGGTTAATTAACGACATAGAAGCATCATACCCCAATGTCGTCTTAGAAGGGGGGTGTGTCACGTTACGAGAACGCCGAAGTCGAGAACTTGAGCTTCACCACTCACGATCGGCTAAAAAGACTGCATCGAATATCTATTGTATGAATATATATGGAAGAATTTATTATTTTATCAATTTATTAGTAATATTATTATTATTCAATAAGGATATTAATGTTGGAACTCTTATAAATTTATTAGCATTATTATTATTATTCAACAAGGATATTAATGTTAGAACTCTCTATATTAATTTTGATCAAGTTATTGCGGATTCTGCGCTAAAATTAATTTTTAATATTTAAAACTTTGTATGCAAAAATATTTTAATTTTATTTGGTTATCTGGATACGTCCAGAATATATATATATATATGTTAAATTATGTATAGGGCTTTTTTTTGCCTAATCACTCGTGCTTTAAATATCTATTAAAATATTATAAAGGAGTACTTTGTCTTTTCATCAGGAGCTCCCTTCGTTCACCTTGTAATATTTTCTCTTCAAAATTAAATCGCTAGGACTTATAAGGAAAAGATCTTTATCTTACTAAACAGTGAGATCATTAATCCCCTAGACAAACAGAAATTAGATATATTATTTCTATAAGAACCCGCAAAGAAAGCAATAGGATATCTTGCAAAATATCGGTTGGCTGTCCGGGATTTTTACTCCTTCTTGAAAATTGGTTGGCCTGTTCCGAAAAGTTCTTTTTTTCTCCTGATTTTCTTTGTATACAACTATTCTCCACGTGAACCTACAGCGATAGTCGCAAATAAGCCAGGATCTTGGCTTAAGAACAAAGAAGCTGTAGAGTTCATCAAAGAAAGGGAACGTTCTTTCACCGAAGAAGCCGAACGCAAAGCTGTCCTTAGGGAAAAAGAGATTCAAGCTAAGAAAGACGAGAACGAACGTCAAGCTATCCTTAAGAAAGAAGAGATTCAAGCTAAAAAAGACGAGGATGAACGTAAAGCTATACGCCGAGCGTATAAGAAGCCATGAACTGGATCGTATCAGACTTCAAACGCAAATACAACCGCCTTTAGTAAACAACGGCGGCAACGGTCACCTCAACGCTAATGTACCTAATCTAGTACCATTCAACGAGGCTACTGACGAAATGAATGCCTATATTAAAAGATTTGAGTATTATGCTACAGCCTCTAAATGGGATGCCGGCTTGTGGTCATTTTATTTAAGTACACTCCTTACTGGACGCGCCCTGTCCGTATTTAGTAACCTCCCATCCGAAGATACGACTAACTTTGCTAACCTCAAGCAAACACTACTAACTCAATATTATCATACGGAGGATTATCTAATTAAACTTAGGGACGCAAATCCGCAGGAAGATGAAACTCCTCTTCGGGAAAGTGGACTCTCTGACTTTGATTCATTAGCGTCTCGCACTGACAAATATTTCCAGGCGAGAGGAAGTAAATTGAGCCTCGAACAGAACGATGCCAATACATCATTTCAGCCCCTTCTTAGCGACGAGGGCAAAAGAATCATAAGTCAACACGAGGGCCAACAGTTTTATTCTAAGACCTGCGGAGATTGCGGAGAGAGGGGTCATGACCATGAGACCTGTTATTCATCCCGAGACGGAGATGGCAATCTCAAACAAAAAGATGGCAAAAACTACAATCACGATAAAACGTGGAATTTAAGACGTCAGGGCCTCAACGAAATTGAAAATGTTGCGATACAAATTACCACCCATCCCCAGGATAACGTTACTGCCTCCTATTGTTTAATTAACGAAGAAGTCGACGACGTTCGTAATTTCATCCATGATGGCAAAATCAAAGTAGAAGGTAAATCTATACCGGTAATATCACTGTCATGTCGACAAATCTCGAAAGATGACAACCAAATACCCATTGCACATGGAAAAGTAAACGGTCAACGCGTCAACGTTACTGATTGACAGTACCTTGAGGATAGTACCGGAAGCACATATTTTTGTTGAGACACCATTTCACACAGGAGAGGTAGAAGCACTCTGCCTGGATGGTGCACTATGTGATTTGAAAATTGGAAACATCGAAGGTACCCTCGGACCCGAAGTCATCGACGTTGAAACAAAAGTAGCGGTGGACTCTAAAGATGCTACTAGCAATGATTATGGGAATGAGATAACCAGTGTCAGGAGTATCCAGGGAGACGACCCTGTTATTTGTAACAATGACGAGTCGGTAAAGCCCGCCTGCGCCTTAAACGAGGTGAATCGACAATCCGAACCCATCGGAAGTAGTTTACTTAGATCAAGCACTGATGAAACAAATCCAGATGCTTGTAGCAGGAATGACTCCACCTTACATCCTTATAATCTTTTTATGACTTTGCTTAAGATTTTCCCAGAAATTAAGGACAAGTTTCTAAAATGGATTGAAAACTGTTTAGAATCAAACTCAGGCAGAGCCGGCATCTGGCATATTCAAAGTGAAGAAAATCGAAACTTAGCTTATGTGTCAGATAGCTTTATGGTAAATCTGGGTGCAGTCATGCTCAAATTGGCCTCTCCATTTTCTTCAGTGTCAGATGATGTGAAGAATTTAAAAGTCTTAAAAGT
>JABUQX010008299.1:35000-41197 GCA_015478945.1 Trachelipus rathkii
AAGATTTCTGTTTTTCTTTCTATTTAAAACACTTTACTCTTTAAATTGCAATTATAACTTGTAACGCTTAATGAAAGTGCAGCACAAATGGTCAAATGTAGCCAATTATTATCAAGAGTTTATTAAGGAAAAATCTAAGAAACTTAAGACCGTTTTCGTTTTTGTCATTTGTGCTTACGGTCGATAGGAAATGCTTAACCAGTTTTAATACGGATTTCGTGCATAAACGAAGGCGATTTCTCATAAAAGTCATTTTTGTTTACAATATATATATATATATATTAGATATAGATATATATATATTATTAATATATATATATATATATTATTATATATATATATAATATATATATATATAATATTTATATATATATATATAATATATTAAATATTACAAGTATATAGACTTAAGGACGTTAAACAGTAAACAATAGATAGTAATGCCTTAATTAAAATATTACTTGTGAAATCCTTATATAAATAGAAAATCAATGCTCTTTTAATAACAGGTTGTAAGTTTAATATCAAAATATTTTAAAAGAAATATTATATTAAATATACTGTCTTATTAAAAGTTTGATTTTCTTCTATTTATATAAGAATTTCACAAGTATATTTAATAAGCATTACTATATATATATATACCATATATAGATATATATATATATACTATATTATATAATATATATAAAATTATAATATATATATATATAATATATATATATATATATATATATATATATATATATATATATATTATATATATATATTATAATAAAAATTATTACTCTCTGAAGAAAATTAATTGAACATTATGATCCAGTCGAAGGTAAGCAACGTTGTGATAGGTCAATAACGAACACATATCTTATAGAAAAAAAGCTTATCTTTTCAAACATTTTAATTAACTTTTAACTCTTAAAAATTCTGAACAAAATAAACAATTTTTTAAAAAAATATTAGTCTAATCATTTTTCTTCTTTTTCTGTGAAAATACTAAAAATATGAAGCTAAACAAAGAACTTTTCACATAATAAAAAAACTTATAGTTGCTTTACATTTTAGTGCAAATTATTTTAATTATTGACCGCAAATGATAGACACGAAAGGCCGAAAATAACTATGTTTACATTTACTTTATTTGTAATTTTATCAATCTTTATATTTCAGAAAATGTTTTTTTATTTATAAATCCAGTTTAAAATGTAAGGATTTTTTTTTATTTATTATAACTCATTACGAAAGTTTCTTGTTGCAAGGTTTTAAAAATTTATTATAACGAGTTTTTATTTTAGGAAAATAATTCGTGTATAAATATATTAGTGATAATGTGTTTATAAATAAAAAATAAAATAAATAAATGCGTACATAATTCTATAATTAAAAATTCTTGGGCATAGGCTGGTGACGTAATGTCACATGGTATCCACAAAGGAAACTTACTTGTTGTTAGAAAATTTACGATAAAGTATACTGAGGAGAAACGGAAATTAAAGTTTAACGTTAGGTTGGTTGTAAATTATAAAGCTGGGTTGGTTGGTTGTAACATGTATTTATTATGTTAATATGTAGGTGAATAGAAATTAAACAATCAGTAAGGGGTGTGAAGAAGAGTCTGAGTTTAAAGATGACTATAATTGTTTAATGTATTCTAAAACCTGTATATCTATTATGTTGGTTTTGGAGAGAATACAAAAGTCATTCATTTGTATTGCACTGTGGCATCTCAGGGAGTGCGAATTGGATGGCAGAAGGGAGTTTGGATGACAAAGGGGCAAATGTTCTTGGGCTGGCACTCATATGCTCACATGCACGAGTTCTGAGTTGTCGTATCGTGGAACCTACATAGGCGTCTTGTGAACCAAAAGAACATTTATCTTTGTAGACAACACAGGACTGTAGCAGTGGGAGGAAAGAGTCTTTAATTTTAAAGAAGGAACCAATAGCGAGATGGTTGGTAAATGAACGACGGCATTTAAAAGGGGTAGAAACGTTTAATGAAACGATCAATGTCATTGACCAGCAGGAGGGGCTAGTGTAAGGGTATTTAAAATATGCGTTTTTTTTATTTAATAGGACATGGAGTGATTGGTAGTATAGCTTGTCTAAATATAGACATATTTGTTTAGAGATGATATCAGTAAGGAAACCATCGTTTTCAAAAATTCAGAAATTTTACATAATTAAGTATGGAAAGTGGAATAGTTGGAACAATGTGTATGAGCACTTTGAATAATAGTTGAAATGCTGTTAATCTTGTATTTTAGATAGATGAAACTGGAATAATTGGTGTTTAACGCTGCGTATGTCCTTTTTTCTGTTAACTGATGTGTTGTAGGAGTTATTTTGTCTGGTAATTTCGATGTCAAGGAATGGAAGTTTGTTGTTGGATTCAACGTCTATTGTGGAATTAATGTTTGGATGAAAACTGTTCAGAAAATCAAAATATTGGCGGCCTTCAGTTTGGTAATAAAAAAGTATTAAGGTATCTCCAACATAAACTTTCGAGAGGACATACCGCCTCTAGTCATTCAGGCTCATAAATAAAATTTTATTAAAATTAAGGACAAAATTGTTTGTTAAAAATAGTTCACAAGAGTTTATGCAACATTGTTCCAACTATTACGCTTTCCATACTGAATTATGCAAAAATTTTGAATTTTTCAAAAACAACGGTTTCCCTACAGATATCATCTCAAAACTAATACCTTTAGACAAAATATACTACCAACAACCCCAAGTCCTATTAGATACCCAAAATATAACATTTTATATATCTTTAAATTTGCTTCTCCTGCTGTCAGTTGGCTAATGACATTCATTAATCATATCATAAGACGATTTTATTCCTTTTTACAATGTCGTTACTCTTTTACCAACAATCTCACTATTGATTCTTTCTTTAAAAAATTAAGGACTTTCTACCCGCCCGCTGGTACAGTCCTATGTTGTCTTCAGGTATAATTACTCTTGTGGCTCACAAGACGCCTATGTAGGCTTCCCAATACGGTAACTTAGGGCTCGTGTGTGTAAGCACACGGGCGTCATCCCAAGAACATTTACCTCTTTTTCATTCAAACCCCCTTCCGTTATCTGTTCGCACTCTCTGAAATGCCACAGCAATGAACAATTTTTGTATTCTCTCGTGAACTAACA
The DNA here is from genome assembly GCA_015478945.1 of Trachelipus rathkii. Lineage (NCBI taxonomy): Eukaryota > Metazoa > Arthropoda > Malacostraca > Isopoda > Trachelipodidae > Trachelipus > Trachelipus rathkii. Next base: position 38,157 of record JABUQX010008299.1, read on the forward strand.
AATTAGATATACACATTTTAGATTCATTGTACATTAAACAATTACATCCATCTCTAAACTCTGACTCTTCATAACACCCTTAACCCATTGTTTAATATCTATTCACCTACATATTAATACAATAAATGCATGTTACAACCAACCAACAGAACTCTATAATTTTCAACCAACCTAAAGTTAAATTTTAATCTCTGTTTCTCCTCAGTATACATGTTCATAAGCAGCTTTAAAACATGAAAGTTTCTTTTGTTATATATATTATATATATATATATATATAATATATATATATTTTTTTATATATATATATATATATATATATATATATATATATATATATATATATATATATATATATATATATATATATATATATAATATATATATATATATATATCTATATATATAATATATTATAAAATATATATATATATATATATATATATATATATATATACAGTGTTTCTTTCAGACAATTTTCTCCGGGGGGGCTTTAGAGAGATTCGAGGGGGCACATAAGTATAACATAATTTAAATAAAATTAAAGGATAATAATATTCTTGTCACTTGTCAGCTAATCTTAGTCTTATTAGTTACTGTCTTACTGAATTAGTAAATATCCGAAATATAACCAAATCTTTAGTTGTAAAAATATAACAATCTATTTGTGAAATTTATTGGGAAGTTAGATAAATAAAATAACATAAGGGTAAGAAAACATTATTATGAGAGAATATTATAATTAAAATATATATGGGTAATATGACTTTTTCAAATAAGGAAATAGATCTTTGGTAAAAATAAATTTATATATATATATATATATATATATATATATATATATATATATATGTAATATATATATATATATATTATAATATATATATATATTATATAATATTATATATATATATATATATATATATAACACTTCCGTAGGCTGTAGCCCCGACGTTAGTACTTAGTAGGTTAGGGGTATTAAAGAAGTAAGTTTAAAGGAATCGTATACGACGAATTTTCTTCCTCGCATACAAGTCTACTGTTTTTTTTTTTCTAGAAAATCCTCAGCTGGAATCTCAGACCCCTCGATGCTTATCATTATACAATCTATTAAGGTTTCTGGCAGCATTCTATATCTTGTCATAATTAGTATTCGGTTCATAGTACTGAACGATCTTTTTACCGAGGCTTTCGTTACAGGAATGACAAGAAAGGATTTCACAGAGCTTTTGTAACTCGCAATATCCCACGTCCGATTCCAATATTTTCGACAATGGACTTTCATCTGCTTTAAATATTTCGCTTTCGAGCATGGAATTAATATAAAAATTGAAGGATTTCAGGTCAGCTAGTACACCTTCCGCATTAAGCATCGGAAATCTGCCACAAAATGTTCTAACTTCAATATCAGGTAAATTTGTTAATGACTGAAACGTTTTAAAGCGACTAGCAAATATCATTATATCAATTGATTTGTCGTTGAACCTTTCTTCAATTTCTTCGATTACACTATCGCCGAGTATATCTTCATCCCTTTAAATGCATTTTTCTTATCTTCATCAGCAATCAGGCGCACAACGTTTTTTTGTAAGTAATAATTGACGTCCCCACACTGATTTGCAATATTTTGCAGGTGCAATTTGGTTCCAGTAATTAGGGGGATGACTTTGGTCATACTAAAGTCCTTCTTTTGCAAAGCATTGCTAAGATAAGAGAGTGCACTAAGGAGTTCATTCATTACATAACAGGTGACAAGGAAACTCTCATTTCTGATTTCCAGCAGGATGCCCTCTGCAAGGAATTGCATAAGGTTCGTCCTGTCTTGGTGGATAGTATGCTCACAAGCCATTCAAAATTGACTTTTAAGCCTCCTGAAATATGCATTCCACTATCTTATAGATGACGATAAAACCATTCTCACGTCAAGGCATTCCTGGAATCTTGAGGATGGATCATTGATTGAATTTCATGCCAAAATATTTCTCTTTTTCTTGGAGGCTTGCTAACACAGCATTGTAAAATGTCTTCATAATATAAAAAGAAAAACTTTTGGCATTCCACTTTTTATTCCCGTTTAAGCTGCTGCCAGGGACAATATATTTGCTCTACAGTGTATATAGAGAACTTTTTTGTTTGCCTTTTCTGAAAGCCTTTTTCTTACACCTCCAAATTTTCCAGCCATATTAGAAGAACCATCAAATCCAAAAGCAATAATGTTGTTATAATTTAATTCAAGATCAGTCAGCTCCATCAATACATTTCAATAGTTTTCTGCTTTTCCATTCACAAATTTTAACAATGAAAAAAGAACTTTTCTACGGCAAAGATTTGTAATACCGCCTCCACTACTATCTAAAACACCAACCTACTTCAGCTCCATTTCAGTTTCTTAAAGAAGTGATCCTTATACTGCTAAAACGAGAACTCTTGTTTTTCAATGTTTTTTGCAACTCATCTTTCAAAAACTATCAACCCAATATAAAAAGAATTCACCCGTTGCAGTGTTCTTGCTGCTGTAATTCGACCTATCACTCTGATCTTTTCTCCGACTACACAAAACCGTAGCCAATCTTTACCTTAACCATCTTGAAGACAAATTTGATCACGCCTCACTCCAACCCGCTTTTCCAGAGGCGCTATGTTGATAACAGCTTTTCACTTTTTCATAACCAATCTAAAGCCCGCCAATTTTTTGATTGTTCTAAAGTCTTCACCCAAACATTAATTTTCACACAAATAAGACGTTGATTCCAACAACAAACTTTCATTTCTTGACATCGAAATTACCAGACAAAATAATTCATGCAACACATCAGTTCACAGAAAAAAACATGCATACCACTAGGCACCAATTATTACAGCTTCAGCTATTTAAAATACAAGATTAACAGTATTTCAACTATGATTCAAAGAGATTAAACACATTTTTCCAACTATTAAGCTTTCCATACTGAATTATGCAAAATTTTTGAACTTTTCAAAAACAAAGGTTACCTTACAGATATCACTTCAAAACGTATATACATCTATTTTTAGGCAAAA
>JABUQX010008300.1:0-35074 GCA_015478945.1 Trachelipus rathkii
TATTAGCGTCTCTTTTGCATGTGCGTGAACTGTAGCTCAGCTTTACTGAAGAACAAAGACACTTCTCATTCCAAGTAAGTTAAGCAAACATATATACTATATAATAAGGTCAATTAATTATATAATTATACTATATGATTGACCTTCTTATATATCCTTTTAAATATACTCAAAGACAAACAATTATATATAAGACTTAGCACTATATTCCCAAGATCTTTAATACCCTAGGTAATATAATTATCAGAGCATATATCGAGCTTTGCGATTGCCTTTACACAAGATATTGTAACCTAAATATAAAGTTCGATACATATAGCATTTTTTCCCCCCAACAACGCAAATGACTAGAGAAAGAGTCGAGAGTATAATCATATTCCTTTTCATAATGGTGTATATATCATTAATTATTTATATAATTATATACTATTAGTAAGGGTAGGTGGTATAGTACCCATATTACCAGTCAACCTATAACATACACACTACACTATACAAACACATATTATAATATAAGATTATCATACTTATATATATAAATGTATATATATATATATAATATATATATTTATATATAATATATATATATATATATATAATATATTATATAATAATATATTATTATTATTAATAATACTATATTAGTATAATATATATATAACTATTATATAAATAAGATATATATATATAATATAGTATAATATATATAATATATATATATAATAATTAATAATAGGCTATGTATATATATAAATATTAAATATATAATATATATAAATATTTTATATATTATAATATAAATATATAATATATATTATAGATATATTTAATATATAATTACAATATACTATAATATAGTATATTATATTACATAAATATATATATATATTTATATTAATATATATATATATCATATATATAATATATATCTATAATAATATAATATAATTTTTATATAATATAATTATATAATTATACATATATTAATTAAATTATCATATATAATATATAATATAATATATATATATATAATCTATATACTATATATAATATAATATATATAATATATATATAACTAGTGTTTAATATTATTTATATTATTATTATATATAAAAATTTTATATATTTATATATAAGATATAAGTATATTATAATATTTATATAAATAAATAATATAAATATAATAATATATACATATACTATATATATATATATATATATAAGATAATATAAAATATATATATATTAAAATATATATATAGTATATATATAATAGATAAGTTTATAATTCTATATTATATATTATGAGTACTATATATACTATAAAATAATGAGTATATATATTATAATTAATATATATATCATATATTAATAAATTTATATAATCAGCCTACTATGAATTTAGTAATAATGCTATAATGAAAAAGATTCGATATTGTAAAACTGACATATATATTAATAAGAAATTTCGTCTATATATAGAACATATTTATGATTGAGCTTACAAAAAAATATTATAGTATATATAATAAATAACATTTGCACTTATATAATTATAAGAATCATAATCTATTTAGGTAGGGTTTATGAATTTATCCTTGAAACGGTTAACTAATTATATATATATATAATTAATATTATAATATAAATAAAATATTATCAGAAAAAAGAGATTTTATTAATATGGATGAAAGTAGATTTAAAACTTTAATAGGTAATAAAATAATAAATGTTCGCATTAAGATAATAATTCTGTATACAATGACAAAATCTATAAAAATAATTAGTAGCTAATAACCGATAATTATACTATCCTAATAATATTAATAATAGTATACCTTTAAGATATATATTTTTGTTTTAATAATTTTTTTTAAATTAAATTCTTATATACTATAATTCATATCTATAAGATGAGATTTAACCCCGCAAATATTCTATATATGGTATATTTTAATAAAGACTGCTTTGTTGAAGAAATGGATAGATACTTAAAGTATATCTGCCTAAAGGTCGTTCTAAAGAACAAATTGATGGATATATGAAAAAGGTTACTATCGTTAAGGCTGTCTTAGAGACAAATGAAATATAGCATATCTTATTAAAGCCCGTCTTAGTGACGAATAGAATATAGTATATCGTATTAAAGGCTATCCTTAAGAGAAAAATGGATAGATGCTTATAGTATAGTTTATCGTCGTAAATACTGTCTTAGAGACACATATGAAATCTAGTATATCATATTAAAGGCTGTCCTTAAGAGGAGGATAGATGCACACAATCTTGGTTAACAAGTAACAATACATATACAGTGCCTATCAGTGAAATAAACAATATAAATGATTATTAAACTAACGTTTTGGAATATTCAAATGAGAAGTATATACCTATATTATATTCTATAAGTAGCAAAGATATAATCTAGGGATTTATAGACCTAGTCAAAACATATGTGACATCAGGACGCTAATACTTCTTACGTCTCACTGAGAATTTATATATATAATAAAATCGTGTCCTATATAAATAAATCTTTGAGCGGTCTAACATGACTATGAAAGTGTCAAAGTAAGAGTCCGTAATTAATGGAATGAGGATGGATACTTGGTATAGTTGATTTAAGTGCATAATAGTACAACATAGATAACATTTAGACAAAACGAGGTTCGACAGGCATTGAGTCAATTTAGCTAAATATATAAAAATAATAAACATCCAGTATCAATAACTATCAGTAAAATACCATAGAGTGATATTATTACTTGATTGCATAAGACGAGGAGGTCCTCATGAATTATTCTATAACCTACAACTCACCATCATTATAGTTAATACCCTAATTTATAATGGCTATTTTTATTTATATGAGAAATACGGGAATCCGCTAAGGATATGATGACGCAAACGGAACTAACCCTCCTACGCTCATACCTAAATGAGATTACACAGCATAACCCTATATACAGAATAGTTTGATGGATGTCACTTCAAGTCGGGCTGAATGTCTCTGCCACTTGACGACAACTGCTTTCGTTTCTATGGGAATGTAGTGTGGAAATGTGGACGCCGAGATTTTATCCAGCCATCAATCAGGCACTTCATTATAACTCATAAATCTAGTCCTTATGCATCTCGTTATAGATTAATAAAAGATAACATGAGATTACAGATTCAATGCTTACTTATAATATTCGTAATTAACGTCTCTCTTTAAGTAGGCTATATCCGCATCCATTTGTACTCTTTTGCTTTCCTCTTGTCCAAAATTTTCCCTCTAGCTAGTCACAAAAATATCACCTTATTACTATATCACTACTCGATGAACATTCACTCTTCTCCTGTCCCGTCTATGCGCGAAGGACTGTTCAGCAAAGGTTTGTTTATTCTCAAACTTATAACTACACATACTCTTTCAATCACTTCATTCCGCCACAGATTATACTCATGAACATGCGAGATATACTCTCTTAAACTATCATCTACTCTCCCTACGACATCATAGGGTACAATCAAGAGACTAATCCACCTTCGTATAGTGTGCTCACATTAAGGTATATATTACTACGTACTACAGAAACTCTCTCTATTCTAACACTTCATTTTCTCTTGCGCACATGGTAAACTCCTCTATAGATCGAGACTATACACACACAATGATAAAACAGATCCAACATAGCAGTATAGAGATACACATCGAGAATAAATCAGCATATAAAAGAGCAAATATATATTTGTTCAAACATTTTAAACAGCATACAAAACCACCTCACTGAACATATATTTACCATTATTTCTAACTGCAAAAGAGCTAATGCGCTCTAGAAGCAGTTTATGTACCATGTTAGACAAATGTAACGATACTCCAACTTATAGTTACTTTGATCTCGAGAACGACCATCATAATAAAACATACTGTCTCACACATAGTAATTCCATCTAGATATTCTCACACACTCTTATTCATTTGCACTCACAACGGTAAAATATTCGGAGCATTCCATGAAGAGGAATCACAGTATTAATATTAAGCATAATAATGCCAAGACGTAGTATTTCAATTCGAGATAAGTTTTGAAATGAGATCTGATTATGTTCATCTTACCTTGCACAAGAATAACTTTCCTTACTATTATTTATGAGATGAGGCACAGTTATATTTCATAGCATACTGTGTGAGAGAAGAATACTTGTAATATACTCTACTCATAAGTCACTATACTCACTAGCAAAGGGAGTCATCTCTCTTGCTCTTCATATCATAATAACATTCCTACTCACGAAATCAAAGAACACCTATATATATGAATTTCTACACACACAATTGAGATAACACGAGTAGAGTCCCATACTTCTCAATATATCTCAGTATGCGAATTTTAAAAACCATGAACATACGCCACACTCAGGACCTTCATACATTAATCCCTAGATTCAATGTTCTTAAAAACCTACGAAATAAATAATTCTCTAAGAGCCCTACTTGCAATATCTTACTATATTCGTAGATATGTGAGACAGCGAGCAAAATATTCGATCCGCAGGATATACAACGGCGTTGAGACATGAATTACTGCCATATACATCTACCATAAATCGATATACACGTTCGATAGACTCACCTAGAAATTGATAAGTAACACATGCAGAGCGTTACATCTCTATCGAACATAATAGAAAATATATTCCTTATGTCAATAGAATACTCTATACTATCAGAAGCGTAGATACTATGTGGATCTATGTGGCCTTTTGAGTATCCTCTCAGAAGAGTAACTTAGAACACTTCTTAATAGCAAACAAATTACCTTCTCAGAGTTCAAGTGAACTCGTCTCAAATCCGATCATAAGCCTATCATCTGAGAAATAAAAGCTCAAACATCACTGTTCTGTACTACAAGACTCGCTGACTGAGAGATGTGATAGTGAAAGCAATTTTGCGTGAGACTTGTAGCTTGCGAGCTTGTGGTTATTCATAGTTTAGATTCTATATAACTCTTGATCCTTGTATAAATGGATACGAGCACGTGGTGATTGACAATATAGTCTATGTCTAATTATAATCATATTTATATGATTAACGCGTATAATCATACTATTTAATATTTATTAAAGGTATAGCATCCTTAATTACTACGTAGCATTATAAATAAGATTCCAAAATATATTTATAATTTATAGAATATAACAATTATCAGAAGCAAAGGTAAATATATTTATCCTCTCCAGCAGTCAAAGCGATTAGTTATATTACATTCCCTTGTTTTACCTACTCACTCTTGTTGGCTTAAATATTAAATATATCGACTAGCATCAAATCCTTCATATAATAATCTCATCCTGATTTGTATCGAAAGGATTCTGCAAAGACACTGTAATATATAACGTGTTATGCTACTAATTATATATGTTAATATAACCTGTGTAACAAGTATATTGTAATCGATCTATTTGGTTGTAAAATAATATTGTTATCAACTTTATTGATTTTAAATACTATTGTATTCGACCTTATTGCTTTTAAATACTATGTGATTTTAGTATTTTCCCTGAAGGAGCATCCAAGCCGTCCCAATATAAATTCACTAAATCCCGCCATACCTTACACATCTGTTTCAAATGCCTAGTTAGAACCTTGTCATCTTATATCACAAATATAGGCTCCAATTCTTATCTCTAAATAATATTACAAAGTCCTTTACCAGTTAGTCACTAATTGGTATAAACTCAAACGTATTATTTGTAATAATCGAGCTATAATACTAGCTGATTATAATTTATATATTAATATATACCTAGTGTTAGACCTAGCTTAATTTATTCTAGAATTATATCCGGTTTTTATAGTCCAAGCTTTGAGTATGCATTAATTAGAAAATAAAACACTAGAATAGTACTTATCTAGCTAACTTATTTGTAATTAACCGTGTACATGCTCAAGCATGCACACTGTCTTATAATTTAATTTATAACCAGGTCTTGTTTATACTAGCTAATTTAGAGGATCTAGAAAAATATAGTACCTGTGTATTTATGCACTACAGTGTCATATTTATATAATATCAAACCGTAGATTTCACTGCAGAGCCGCTAAAACAATTATAGCATTAGTCTATATAACCGTATATCATGCGAGCTCTAAGCCGGTATGTCGTAATCGTAAATTCAATGTGTCATAAATTAGATAACATAAGAATATGTAATGAAATAATGATAATAGGATAAAATCCGCTCTTATTGCTCATCTTCAAATTCACAATAACCGTCAACTATCAATACCTACTCATCTCTATTAAACTCATTTATCTTAATCAACTACCTCGTTGAACGTCTATCTAGTACTGTAACTCAATTAAACTTAATTACAATCTAGAGCGTAGTTTTACATAGAGGCGTACAGAGGACGTAAGACCTTAAAGATCCAATAAATCTTTGAAAAATACAAACACCGAGTCAGGTTATGCTAGCTTAACATGCATATTGTAATAACTATAGAAATACTGGCAACACTTAGTCTTTTAAAATTATTATATTGTACAGACTCTGATCTATTTTCTTATAAACGACGCTTAATTTTAAGGTATATGTCTATTTATTGTTTATCATTAGAATATATTTATTTTCTGTGTAATGGTCTTTATTGATTTTAGGATTATCCAGCGCTCTCTACTAGCTAATTTTTTAAATATGTTGTTATATCTTAACGTGCTTGCTTTTCATGCTGTAGAAAAAGCTATATCTTATAACTATAATATATATTCTGTATCTTATATCAACTAAAAGCCTGTCAGCGTTAAGCAGCTAACGATAACTATTGTATATGAGATCCTCGCATTATATGTCTATACACTAATCTCTTCTATATTGATAAATATAGTTTATTTCCGCTTCGTTCTAAAGCTTACCTAGTTTATAAGTTCTGATAAATACTCTGAAATTCCGTTATAGCATTGTCACAAGTCCTATATTTTTTCACTGGTATATCTGAACACAGCTTCTAATATCGAACAATCGAAGCAATATTTATATGTCTGTTTTTAGATCTGACATATCAACCATTTATTTTATAAGGTTAAAATTAAATGTTTATGCGATGCAATCTAATATTGGTCCAGCTGAATAAAGCAATCTCATCATGTAATCGAATTTGGAAATTTTTAAATAAATACAAAACAATTTATTAGTTAAAAATCTTCTTAGAATTATATTAAATTTGGAAGAGGCAAATTATAAGAGGCCAATGAATTAAGAGATTTTAGGGAAGAGACGCCGCAAAAATGAAATCATCGCGGTAACAAACATTTGGACAACTTGTCAAGCTGGTAATTGAAGACCTCTGACTCTTTTATTGATAAGCCCATAACTGGAAAAGTTTTGCATTTATAAAATTTTTTAAGCATCTGTATACCAATTTACTAACATGGACAGAGTAGCATTTATTATTATAACCTATTTATATATATTTAATAAGACTGCAGAGCGAGTCTACATGTTGTAAGAAAACTCATAGAAAATTGTGCACTAACATATTTATCAACACCCAGAAAAACATTTCTAACACAGAAACAGGTGCTATGAGAATCAGCGAAACTCTGTTAGTAAGAAATGATTGTTCTGATAGAGTATCCAATCAACCTTGTATATCCTCTCGACACTGAATTTGCTTTATAATCATAACTATAGAGTGATTACGAGGAAGTTTTATAAGCACACTAGAGAATTGATTATTCCATGATTTTGTCGGTAATACTACACATCTGTATAACCAAAAAAAATGAGCAACTACTAACAGACATCAAGTAAATCCTCTAATAGTTCGTGCTATCGAAACCTAGTTTTTAAATAAATAATAATAATACTATTCCAAAAAGAAAAGATAAGAATACGGTTCAAAGATCATTGATTTAGAGAAGCCGTAGGAGCGCCCAAGCGTAAGCGAAATGAAGGATACTGTGTTAACCAACACCAGGTGCGACTCACCACGATTTGTGTAGTACCAGATTCCAAGGATACTAGGAAATCCGTGTTAGAACAAATAGATTTTTTAAGAAAATTTCTATATACTCGTTTGAACTTCGAGACTATATTAGATAGACACTGTTTCAACAATACATATATACCGTCACACACTACATAACAGATCTAAGCTACATAAAACAGCTCATACAGAGCACTAGGTAAGATAGATAAGCATAAGACACATATCACGAGACAAAATATTTCATTGAGATAATAGTAATCTAGTTTATAACACTTATTTTCGATAGACTAAGCTATCAGCATGACTACAAGAGAGATGAATTTCAATAATATATTAAATATCTATATGTAAGACAAACAGGCGAGAAACATGTCACATAATCTTGAATTTAGCATAATAATTGTAAAATGTATGATAGTTCCAAAATGAGTTTTTAAATTTTATAAATGTCATAGACGAGCAACAGAAAACAAATATAAAACACATAGATTTTGAAAAATTAAATGTCAATTTGGAAACAGCATCAAAAAGACTACCAGCACATTAGCAGTATAAAAAGATATAACATAAAAGCTAAAAAAAAATAAGCAAAAAAGTACTTTTCAGAATGCTTATGATAAATATGGTTTCTAAGTATGAAGATACTATAAATAGAATGTGATCACCTATACCTAATATAGCCGTGTGCATCTGGTAAAATATCCCTGAAATTGGATGCAAGAGTACTCCATCAGCGCACACGACGCGAAATCACAGAGAAGCACTAGGGTCCTAGGTAGCAACAATTGAGCATCACTGTGGAAATCAAGTATTACAACTAGAGTAATATATAGAGCTATGTATTACTATTCGGTTGCTTAAAATGAATAAAACCTCCACTATACGAGATTCTGCTCGCTTAGATATACGTAGTACAGGACAGGTCAATGTTTCCGACGGAGAACCCCTCCTCATAATTGGGCTCAGATAATGAGGGGCGCTGTCCCGCCCCGTATCATCCAGTCTGTTACTCGTATACATTAAACTAGAGGATAACAAAGAACGATAAGTAGAAAAGAGAAGAGAGAGTAATAGTTCAATAAAACAATATCTTAATATGCTGATAACAGGTACGAGTATACTGTCTCCGATCGGGAGAAGAGCATGGGAGAGAGTAAGGGACATCCTTGTCACTTATAACAGATTCTCAGTACACGAGAGAACATACCGACCTCTCACATCCGTATCTATTCGAATCCTAATTCCATGCTCGGTGCTTACGTATCACGCTATTTCGATTCACAGATAGGAAGGCACTTCTATACTAATAATAAGACTTTGCGTTATCGCTGATATCCAAAATGTGAGTGTTTGAATTTTTTCTAAACTAATCGGAACCAAATAGCTGTCACTTATTTTTTTTTTTTTTTTTTGTTTCTATCTTATCTATGTTTTATTCATATTTGGTTTTCTTCTATTCTTTAAAAATATCTTCTTATAGTAAAGACGCCTTATAAGGAAAGTGATATTAAAGACGTAAAAAAAAACGACTATAATATTATATATCAAAAAATAGGTATTGGTTTTTCTGTATGAGTGTAAGTGTCATCATTATAATAAAATATATATAATCATTAATATATAATATACTATATATATTTATATATATGAAAATTATATAAATATATATTATATAATATATATTATATATATTTATATATATATTATATATATATAATATATTATATATATGATATATAATATATATACAGAAAAATTTAACCTTATCAGACCTAATTTTATTTTTAGAGAAGTTTTTATCAGATATTTATATGTGGTTCGTTAAAAAATATGAAAATATACGATCCTTTGTTAATATCAACTACATAAAAATCAATATTGGTAAATCGATACACAATTTAATGTATAATTTAACTATTATAATATATTAATATATATATTATATAATATATATATAATAACTATATAAATATATAATTAATCATTAAAATATTATTTATATAATAATATATATATATTAATATATATATAATATAATATATATAATATATTTAAACATTATTATTTAAAAATATTAATCACTTAAACCTTCAAATTATTATCATAACTCAAACTTCTTTAATTAATTATCATAAAAATTCATAACAAGAAGGTTATAAGTACGAAATGTGAGAAGTATGAGTAAGATATTAATTTGTCTGTCTGTTCATTAACTACCAAAGTACTCCTGTTTGCGCGTAGTAATGAGATCGATATATATTTTGCGGCGTTATATTGAGATTAGAGAGACAGGACACAACGAACATTCTAAAAGTAAGTTCCTACTTCGTAAAAAACTCGTCTATAGAATACTATACGTGCGTTCTCTTTTTGCGTTCGCCGCTCGAGAGAAATACTCGGAGTCCTAGCTGGAAGTCGAGAATCCTCCCCTCCGGCTATTTTCTCTCGAGAGCGCTCGAAAATAGCTCTGGCCTACTCTGTCTCCTTGCTTTACTTGTCTGTGTGTCGGCAATAGTGATGGTGCTGAACTACCACGACAAAATTGTGCACCCTTTCCGTTCAGTGTGACCTTATGAATCGACTATCGGTGCAACTATCGTAAAGAAGTCCTATTAATTTCATGATCAAAATTATGTCTCACTGTTGTCCCTCAGGTCTCTCGAAGCTTTTCACAACTAATTCAAGGTACATAATAAACACTACTTTGTATGATGACAATGTTGATTGCGTGTTCTATCACAGACCTAACGTATGAATGACAACGCTCTAAAGCCAGTCCTAACTGAACTTTGATGAGCAAAGATAAGCGTAAAATGTCAAGTATAATAACCACTGAGTATAAGGACCTTATAAGAAAATGTAATTAACCTGTTCAAATCAATTAAGACTGCGCTCGAGAACCTTATAATCTCACTTCGAAACTTAACTTCAATAGTATAATGGTATTTTTGTTATTATCTTTATTCACTATTTATAAGGGTGCATTCTCCTAATCTACGTAATATCTAATAAATAAATTTATCTAACGTTTAAGTCTATTTTAACTACCATATTATAGCATAACAATGTTACATAAATTTGAACTCATCTTAAAAATATAACGAGAGATGATAGTACTAATATTATAATTTTTATTAATTTTGGATAAAATAGTTATCCTTTATAACCAAATTTATGTCAATTTATAAGTATATATTTTTATAAATTGCAAATTATGTATATATTTATTTGAATATAATGTTTTTCATATACTATCATATAATATAATAATATCACAGGAAAAAGTCTCAGTAAACACATTCTATTCAATTCCTCTTCTAGGTACTAATAGAATCTAATCGTACATTGATCACTAAGTTCTTTGCTAAAACCTTGAATAACTTTTTCTCAATATTTATAATAATAAGCCATAAAGAGCTAAAAAACCTCTATCACAGTTCACACATTTTTCTGAGTATAATATATTCTGTCGACTATATAATGCATCATAAAAATTCATTATACTATAAACTAAACTTGCCTGAGCCTATATACCTATCTAGAGAGTTATAACACATGAGAGCTATTTTCTTTTTTTTTGGCAAAAGAAATTTTCGCTATATTTTAAAGTGCTGATGTATGACTACAAAGTTTGAACTCACATATATATACTCAAAGTACGAGATATTTATTGTAAAAGTGATGCCAACTTGAATCTAGATGATGACAGGAGTATTGAGCCTTAATATTATTATAAATGAGATAATAGAAATCCATAATGATTGAAAAACACCAAATAATAAATAAAGCAAATAATAAAGCAGTAAAATTTGGCCACTAATTAGCCTAATAATAATAGGAATAAAGCGAGCAACTTAGTAATTTTCGCACAATAGTAGCCAATAGCTCTATCACGATCACTTTAATGCAAACACAAATCGCCAGCCAACAAAAATTCGATAGCAATATTGCATTTTTAGGGGATAATTTCTGATTAGAGTGGCAAGTAGCGAAGAGAAGAGTCATAAATTGAGCAGATTATATAGCTATAACTAGCTGCGAATGTCATATATCTATTTATCGAGTAAGCAAGAATTTATCTTGATTAGTAACCGCAAATAATGTGACTGTCAACTAGACTTTGTAGCTTTTGCGTTGCGCTAGACGATGCGTAATTTCGGTGCTGTGAAACGGATAGTATAGAACTGTACAGTTTGTCCATATTTATAAGCTAATATATAACGGTGCGTGAGTCGGATAGCATGCGGACGGGCGAGTGCAGTATACTTGTGCTGCGAAACGAGTGCGGTGCGGTGTGTATAATCGACTTTCATACGATTGCGCAATTGAACTTTTATAGTTGCCAGTTTCATTTCCATAATATCGCAGTGACTTTAGTATTGGTCTATACTACCGTGTCGTCATCAACTATACGTGCGCTAATTGACTTTGTGCTTGTTTCTCGTTGCGCAATTACTTTGCATAGTTTACTTATCAACGTGGCGCAGTCACTCATATAACGTTCCGAGTACAATTTGACTTTAATATATAGAGTATGCGTTACAGTTTCATCTTTCATAATAATGGTTCACAGAAATGGACCTCTTGTTATTGGCTCGCATATGTATTAGCGTCATTTAGTTCAACTTATAAACGACGAGTCGTCATTCTGCGTTTGTATGCTTTTTCTCTTGCATCTGAGTACTCCAACTGATCGTTTTACGTATTAATTTTACCCTATATAAACTTATCTTCTAATCTGTCTCTTCTAAGCAAGTTCGCAAGAAAATAAAGAAAAGATCAGACCGTTTAGATGTAAGAAAGTGTTTTTGTAACTGAGTTGTACGTCCAAAGTACTTTGTACACCAATTGTCTAAAGTAGTAGGTCGCAGTTCTACGTCAACACAAGAGCTAAACATCATAGAGCACACTGTTCACCGGTCAAAAAATGTGTATATAAGTCTTCACAAGAGTAATTAACGGTGTGGCTCCTACGTCAGATACATAACATGAAACTCACACTACCAATTTGCTCTAGCCGAAGTTATTCCACTCCCGACATTTTGTCTCATTAGAAACACCTTCACACACGAGACATAGTAGATAACAGGAAAATTCGAATATAGAGACAGTAAAGAAGGTAAATCACAGTGCGCTCCAAATCAGAATCTACGTATCATGCCAAACCCGCTACCTCTACCCACAATCAGGGTAAGCGCGCAAGGAGTAGCAAAACAAAACAAAATATCCGAGAGAGTCTAGGGCAAATAATCATTGAGAGTTTGCATAAACTAATACAATGCAGAGCAATGTGTGATCTCTCAACGATTATCAAAGAAATGAACAAATGTTATAACACTAAGCCTATCTCTTATCAACACAAAATTACATAAAATAAAGGAATTGAAAATGAAAACTGGTGAGAGAAAGTCTACGAGACATATAGAAAACTACCAGTACGCGCGTATACCTCTACAAATAAAGAGCAGATAGTAGTCTGTATCTCAAAAACTAGCTCTCCTTGAATATCATATGCCGACTGAAGCTCCCTGCATAAAACGAATAAGATGTCAATTAATCATTTGACCCAATTTCGCAGTTCCGGGGGGCACAAATCGGACAGGAACTCTGGTGTAAGAAAAAAACGCCTTATGCTCTCAAAATTAATAAAAATGTTTCACTATAATATCTAGTCCCTCTATCCAATTCACATCCTACATCATAACGTAGGGTTTCACTGACCTATGTGCTCCGTTTTAGGGCCACTTCCTATTTCACATGTTAAAGTATCTATGGTTATCTAATAGATTCTATATCATATATTCATGTATATATCTTATTACCTCTTCTACTCTATCGATGTACATGAAAGCTAGCCCTTCTTATCAAGATATCTAATGTACAATAGCACTAAAGCTTGAGGCCTATGAGACCTACACAACTAGTCTGATCGACTTTCAAACTTCAGTTGTATATTAAATAGAGCTAATGGATGTCGATACTCTCATACATACTTCATAAGAGAGCAGGCAACGTATGACTTGTTTTTCGCTATATAACGCAGTCTCTAAGTAGATATCCTCAGAGTTTCATAATAAGTGTGCAGTCTAAACGATCTTCTATTCCTAGATTTTACAAGTCTATGCTTGAGATGCATAAAGATCGGGGTGACAACCTGCTAAAAGAATCTTATAAATAAAGAGTACACTCATATCGATTCAATATGACATATTACTCATCTATTAACAGTAGAGTTCCTCAGTGAACAAATAAGTGTCAATAAATGTAAATATACAACACAAAATATAGAGTCTATATGTCTCAGACAGCTAGAACTGACTACAATATGGCGCTATCTCAAAGGTATTGCTAGGATCAAAATATCATGCTAAAGAGACACAACGAGGCGAGTAAGAAATAATATATCTGTCTGGAATTGTAATCTCAGTCACACAAGAGACAGTACAACGAATGCCTTAATTTCCTACTCTCGATAGTAGCGCGAGAGTTTCATCTATAAGAGAAAAATCTCACGCGATAATATAACTTCAGTTATAAGCATTTGTAGTATTCGACATCCTTATCACATTATGTTTAAAATAAGCATGTAGGGATAATACACATACAATCATTTATATCTAATAAATAAGGATCATATCAAAACCAACAAAAAAACAAAAATAACTGTCATCATCATTGTCTCTGTGAGGACATACACAACATATCGCAGACTCTGTCTAGATATTTAGATTTGATCCCACATTCTGCAAAAATTCAGATGTGCTTGCCAAGTCGTTCAATAATGCGTTTATGTCACAGGTTTTGGAGTTCAAATTTTATAGTGGTCGTTTTGTAGTGACAATGTCCCGTTCTTAATAAAGAAGCGCGGATGCTCTTGAACAATTCGTTGTTTCGAAAACAGGTCGAGTTTCTGCGTCAAAATCAAATTAAAAGCAGATCTCAAAAAACTCCAATTTGTAAGATTTTGCAAAGTTGAGATCCACTATGCAAGGAAGATGATTACGATACTGCCTACCTGAGTCCATAAGTAAAATACTGACATACATCTATCTCGCGTCAGCGAACAATAATAACGTCGGAGAAAGGAGTACTATAGACAGAAGATTGAGAGCATGAGATCAGTTTATGATCAGTACCGCTGAGAACCTAGATGCCTCTCACAACATAGTCAACGACGGCATGCTCAAGGGACTATTACAATATAGATAACAGCCATATGGTAAAATTTAATACTGATTGATACGCTACAATAAATCTATCGCACATAGATTCTCTGAGAAGAACAAATCAGATTGTTCTAAGAACAAATAATAACACGACGCTATCATAATTTGAAAGGATACGGAGCACATTGTCACTATAATAAGATAATTATATATCTGAACATACCAATACCATAGTAAAAAATCATACTGCTTGAACGCATGCACAAAATGCATTGTGCACGCACGATACAGAACGATATCAATCAAAATACACAGAAACGACATCGAGCGAGACAGAAGTAACATAGAAATAGTAGTTTAAATCGTCAAGTAAATGTATTTATACACATTTTAAAATATATATTAAATATTTTTTATAGATCCAAGTTTCCTTAACCTGTAAAATTCTTTTTAAAAACATCAATATACGAAAAATCTAATTATTCATTTCAGAACTATTGAGTAACAATTGTGATATTAACTATAAGGGTTTTTTATATACTTAAAACTCAAGAGATCTGTAGGGAGACTGAGTGTTAGTTATTTTAAACGTATCATTTCCCTAAGATATGATCATAGATTTGAAATAAATGATAAAAAGTGCTTAAAAAGAACAATATAAAAACAACATTTATGTACCCGGGGAAATTCCAAATTTTCTCCAAAATGGTGCTATGCAGTGCGGGGCATTAGGGTTAAGTCCAAATGTCTCACGATCTCAAAATAAGGTTCCTTGACTTTAGAAACCTAGGCTTTCGCCTCGAGTCGTGTTCAAGACATCCTCAATTAGGGAAATTCCCAGTCATGGCAACAGGTACTATGGTTCAGCTAGCATATAAATGATCGAGCCATAAGTAAGTCTGAACACTCGCCTCCAACCTAAAAACTTAGCATTATATTAATCCATATAAACTAGAAAAACAACTGCAGGATTTGATGGGTGCAGCACACTAAACCCTTCTACAATGAGGTGAACAGCACCCACAAAGTATGCCAATTTGAAAGGATTGCGGCCTAATCTAACATATCAAAGCATTTAAAACCAAACCTATCTATGATGAGTGACAACCATCACTACATGTAGCAAATTCCAGCCAGATACTATATATTAGAATGCAAGAATGAAAAATTAACCCTTCTCTCCTTGATGAGTCATTTATATGACACAAAGATGTCATAAGAGAATATATTACTTTATTAATAACATAAAGATGTCAAATTCGCTAATTGTATGCTTATAATACATATTCATCATTTTTTTTAAATATTTTTTGGAATTGCCCACCTCCAAATTTTTGTGTCGCAAACATTTTTATTATTTTAAAAATATGTTACTTTTGTACTTTTTTTTTTTTATATCCAAATTGCTACAAAAAACCTGATTTTTGCACAAGTGTATACATAAAATGGGTCTATAGTTTTGAGATATAGCTTACAGTACACTGAAAGCTCAAATTTCGCCCTTTTTTTGGAATATCCACTTGATAGTATAATATATATATATATATATATATATATTATATATATATATATATATATATATAATATAATATATAATAATAATATATATATATACCTAAAGTGGTCCGCGTCTATATATATATATATATATATCTATATATATATACCCCACTTAATGAGATTGATTAATTAATCCTAATAATTGCCTGCACTAAGCAAATTGAATAATCAGTGGGAAATATTACAAGTGGTTCAGTAAATTTAAGAGGTTATAAGCTTCACCCCAAAATGATAACATGCTCTCCATTTCAATCTTTATTAATGACCTATTTTCCTAATATGAGAAGTTGACACAACCTTACCTTACCCTTTATACTCTTTGCTTTTATTTAAAATAGTGCAAACAGTTGATTTACTAAATCCAAATTTTCGTCTTTAGAATCTTAACATTGCTTGCACCATCATTTGTGTCTCTTTATAACTTGAAGCTTTTCTTCTAAAGTAGTAACTTTCCATTTTTTTTTTTAATGCTATCACTCTGATCTTTGGCTTTTCTTTTATTCATGATGGAGAAAAAAATGGGAAATAGTCTACAAACTATTAAAATTGTCAGAGTAGAAATATGTGCGTCTGCTCTCTAAGATGATTGCATGTATACTACTGATCTGGCACTGCTGTACCACTGTTGCCAAGTGTCACAACCTTCTGCATGGTGCTCTATACCTGCAATTACCTTGGAGACACAAAATATTTCTACTCTGTAATAATTTGCAGACAAGTTGCCATTTTTCAAATACACTGAAAATACACTGAAAAACTCCTCCAACCAACAAACACACTCACAAATCTATAAGAAACCCAAATACACAAAACTCCCAATCCAACAAACAACATGCAAACATTCTCGCAACTCACTTCGCAAAGCAGAGTCAAAAACCCACACACCCTCAAAACAGGAAAATCATCAAAGCTCTCAAGAAAGTAAAACTCAACCACGACCTAATAATAGAAATAATGGGAACTTACCTAGAAAACATAACAAAGAAAACACTTAAAATCTCACCTGCAACTTGGCCAGACACATCTCAAACAAACACCTCAAACACCTAGGGAACATAGCTTTAACTCAATTTGCACAAATATATAATAGTTCCATCAACCTGACTTTCATTCCCCATATCTGGAAAAAAAGCTATCATTATACCCAAACTAAAACCAGAAAAAAAAACCTCTGAAAGTACCTTAAACATCTCTCTCTATTATTAACACTATGCAAACTAGTAGAAAAAACATACTAACAAAATAACTCCACACATCAAACACAAATTCCAACATGGTTTCAAACAAAACCATTCAACTACAACCGCACTCATAAACATCATTCAGCCTACAATCAATAGCTTAAATGCAAAACCCAATTACAAAACAATAATCATAGCAATCAATATCAACAAAGAATTCAATTATGGTACTTAACATAATTGATACCACAAAAACAAAATTCTTAAACATCCCACTACTAAAAAATGGTATTTCCAATTTCTCTATTATGTAAGAAACAGCAAAGTACAAAACAACTAATACAAAACAGAACAGTAAACACAGCAAGGATAACCCAAGCCATGCTGTCCCCCACACTATTCCAACTATTCTCAGCCGATCTCGCTAACACACAAACAGTACAACACACATCACTAACAACTATGCATGCCATACATCAGCACCCACACACCAAACCTAAACACGGTCCAATGTAATTTCTCCATGGTTATAGAAATACAATGTCTTGCTCACCAAACAACTCATTAATTACTTTAATCACAATGACTGCCAAACTTGGTCGACAACATCCAAGGTCTACTTAACAACATTGGTCCATACCTTCAACAAAACTTCCCAAAATCCAGAGAAACTGTACACTCATCTCACCTCCAAAACACACAGACAACAATAATTCCATCTGCAAACAGAACCTTACATATTTGTTAAGAATCGCATCGCTTGGACAGACTTGACAAACCATAAACAGATATCCCACATATACAATACAGTACATTTGTCTGACTTAAACATAAACTACGCTCCCAACTTGATACCCACTTCTGACAAAACAACATAAAAACTCCAATACACACAAAACAAAGCACAAGAAATCATATAAAGATCACATCACACAACACCTACATAAAGTATACCAAAAAATATTACCCTTATTCACACTCTGGACATGATAGGCACACAATCTTTACCAAAACTCAAACGCTCCCACACCCATGCCAAATTGCCATCTTTAATCCATCACCACAAGACCACAACCTCCTCCTTCCAAGCTCTAATTACAAACAAATTAGAACTTCTACTTCCACAACAAATCACATGACACAGCAGAAATACTACCTTAGACTGCAAGACCACCAAACAACATTTAAAGTAAACACCACACCAGAAATAGCACAGATTTCAACTCATACCTCAGAACAGTCAGGCATTCTATGGCCAATTTAATGCAGCCGCAACCTAACTTACAATATTAACACACACAGATACCAACCTCAATCCAAAAAACAAAAAACCCTGTCAAAAACTACAATAACCATTTCCAGAGGACACTCTACATTTATCACTCTCCTCGTCTATTTCTACTTTCAACCCCGAACAAATCTGGACATTTCGTCCCGAATATCCTGAGAGGTTTTGTTTGCGTCACGGTATACTTAACGCGGATGGCTCTCCTATGATGGCGGTGTCAGGATGAGAAGGTAGAAGAGAAGGTCATATAATATATATATTATATAATATTATGATATATATATAATATATTATTATATTATATATATAATATATATAATATATTATATATATATATATAAATATATATAATATATATATATATAACTATATATTTATATATATATATAAATATATATATATAATATATTAAAATATAAAATAATAAATTATTATACTATATAAGGCTTCTGTAAAGATTGATCTATGATTCTTAAAGAGCAGCATTGTTTCTCTACTAAGCATCAAGTGCTTTATTAGGTCTCTATGTAGTTTTTAAGGGTAAGTTACTATATATATATAATATATATATATATTTATATATAATATTATAATATATATATATATATATATATATATATATATTATATATAAAGTCCATTCTGATTCCTATATATAAAATATAAGGATCTTTAGCTTTTTAAACATTTTCAATATTAAAAATAAATTACTCGTTTCTAATTTATGAAACTAGCTTGAATATTTTTTCAATGTTATAAATCTAAAAATAAGTTATTTTATATATATAATATATATATATATATATATATATATATATATATATATAATATAAAGTATTTATATTAGTTATATTAATATAATATATAAATATATTATATAATATATATAATATATATAAATATACGAATAATTTCTATATAAACAGTGTATATAACTATATGTATATATATAATATACACATAATAAACCCAGTATATACGGAATATATAAATATATATATAATATATATAATATATAATATAGATTATATATATATATATTAATTATATAATATAATATAATAATATTATATATATATTAATAATAATAATAATATATATATATATAATTATACTATATATATATATATATTATAGTAATATACTATAGCATGGAAAATATCTGATGTCAGTTTCCTTGATCATCTTTTAAGCATTTTCTTTATTGGAACCATGTAGATTTCGTCATTTTCTAGGTTCAAAATTGTGATATGTAGTGTTTGTTTAAAGCTTTATTTTTATTGTTAGCTAGCTCATGAGCTATGAAGGAAGTTTCATTGTGCATGCACCTCATTATTTACGTAAAATTTTCCGGAAATAGATACTATTGCAACAATCAAAGTTAAGATAAATGTCTTATAATATGTTAAAGCCTGGGGTTGTTAATCAGATGATTGCCTTGTATAAATCTGGTATAAAAACAAATATTTCAGTGCTCGAACAAAAATAAAGGTCAGAACAGTGCAACATTTAGTGAAATGTTTAAGAATGACGGTTAAGATACAATGCCACATCCAAAATCAAAGTCTGGTAGGCCATGTCTCACAGAATTTTAAATATGATGAAAAGTCAGGTTAGTAAACATCCTTCAATGACTGCAAGCCAATTGAAAGAGAAAAATGCAAATTTGCTTGCATATGTCTTCCTTCATACCATACAGTAGAGAATTCATACATATTTAGGCATTTGCAATTACAGGGCTCACACTAAACCTCTTCTCACCTACTGAATTCGTAAGAAATGGCTGTTGGTTTGTAAAAATTTCAGTGATTGAACTGTCAATGACTGGAAAAGGTGCTGTGGACTGATAAGGCCACTTTCTTTGTGACAGGAAGTGGCTACAAGCGAGTGTACCATCCACCTGGTTCTGACCTAACACTCCCTCAATATACATGCACGACTGTAAAACATCCAGCTAGTGTTATGTTGTGGGATTCCTTTAGCTATGATGGTGTAGAGAACTTTGTTATTTTTACTAAAAATCATACCATGAACCAGTACACCTAATGTGAACTACTGAATGATGAGCTAGAAGTGTCCTCTGAGAAATGTGGATGATCCTTTTTCATGCATGATGGGGCTTCTTGCCATACAGCTGAAAATGTTCAAACATGACTTAAGAGATGTTCATGTACCATATTTTCATGATTGGCCAGGTGAAAGAAGTTCTGATATAAACCTCAAAGAGAACCTCTGGTTCCTTATGAAGAGGTCTTTAAAGAGCATAGATACCTCTACACTGCCAAAGCTGGAATCTACCATCAGAAATGTTTGGAGCATGTTGCCAATACAAACCCTCCCAAACCTGGCTTTAAGTGTTCTGAACAGGTGGAAAGAGTGTGCATAGAAGAAAGAAGGTTCCACCAAGTATTAAACAGGACGTGTATCATGATTTTGTTATTTTGGGGATCTTATGTAAATTTGCTTTAAGAGTAGTTGCTTTTATGGCTCTGACATCAATATTTTCTATACCTACTATATAGCTATATATATATATATGAGAGAGGAAGAGAAGGAGTTGCAATTTTGATGAGTGACCTGTGGTATGAAGCTATGGTAGACTTTGATTGTGTGAGTCCTAGAATTCTAATGGTTAAATTTAAGTTTGAAAAGGTCAAGGTATGTGTGGTTGTGACGTATGGTCCATCTGAGGGAAACGTTGAAGAGAGTACGATTTTTTGGGATAATCTGGAATGATTTTCTGGATGGGGTGAGTAGGAGGCTAGGAGCTTCAGATTGATTGGGGGACTGAATGGATTGATATGGTAGATCAAAAAAGGATGGTATAACAGGTGGTTTTGGGGTGGCGGGAGAAAATGAGAATGGTAGGAAGGTGATTGATTTCTGTGAAGAGAGAGGTATGTGTGTAAGTAATACTTTCTTTAAACACAAGAGTATCCATAAGTATACTAGAGTTGGTGTAGGTAGAGATGGTATCGAAGTGAAAAGTATGATTGATTTAGTGTTGGTGAAGAAGGAGATGTTGAAGTATGTGTTGGATGTTAAATCAGTGAGGGGTTTAGGAACTGGGGATTATCGGATCATTATGTTGTTCTATGTAAAATTTAGTTAGTGGGCTTGGATGGAGAGGAAGGTGATACGAAAGGAAGTAGGTAAAATTAAGAGTGAGAAGTTTAGTGTGAAAATAAATAAGAGAAAAGTATGAAAGAGCGCTGGTAAGTAAAACGTTTGAATATGAACAAGTTGAAACTGAAAAAATCTGGGGAAAATGAAGGAAGGCAATTGTTAGTAGTGCAAAGGAAGTGTGTGGATGTGCTAAAGTAGGAAGTAAGAATGTTAACAGCGAATGGTGGAATGAAGAGGTTATGAAAGCGGTTAAAGGTAAAAAAGAAGCGTGGTTGAATGTACTAAAAGCAAATGATGAAGATTCAAAAGAAAGATGCTTGGAATTATATAAGGAGGAAAAAAGAAATACTAATAGGTGTATACGTAGGAGAAAACAAGAGGTAAATGAACAGTTTGGAAGGAGGATGAATGAGGACATACAAGGGAATAGGAAGCTTTTCTGGAAGGAAGCGCGAAAGGTTAAGAATGAGAATAAGGGGATCTGCTTAGAATAATGAATAGGGATGGTGCTTTTGTAGCTGAAGAAATGGTGTGAGGGAGTGTGGAAAGAACACTTCGAAAATCTGCCAATATTAACAGTAATGATGAGGTGTTTAGTGAATGTTTGTGAGGGTTTGATGGTGCAAGAGGAATAGGTATTTTGGGAATAGGGTTATTAGTAAGGAGGAGGTAATGGGTTAAGGGAGGGAGAAGTTGAAGAATGGTAAATCTGGCAGGTATAGAATGAAATTACAAGTGAAATGATCAAAGAGCGGAGGCGAGATGGTGATTGATTGGGATTTGGAAGTTGTGTAATAAAAGCGTTTATGGAGTGTAATAGTTCCAAGGGATTGGAGGAGAGCGGTATAGTACCCTTGTATAAAGGGTAAGGGAGAAAGGGGAACTGTAGAAATTATAGGGGAATGAGTTTATTGAGTGTTGTAAGGGAAGTATATGCTGGGTATTTTGGTCGAAAGAGTGCGTCCAGTGACCTGAGGGCCACTGATTGGTGAAGACAAGGTGCGTTTAGGAGTGGTAGGAGGATGTGTGGATCAAATCTTTACCATTGAAACAAATGATTGAAGAAACATGAGGGAGAAGAAGAACTAAATTATATTTAGGTTTTATGGAATTTGCAACAGGCGTATGATATGAGTAATAGGGGAGCGTTATGGCAGGTGTTAGTGATATATGGTGTTTGGTGGTAGGATTCTGAATAGAATCAAAAGGTATGTATGACGATAGTGAAGCGTGTGTAAGAATAAACTGGTGTCAATGGTGATTGGTTTAGGATTAATAGCGGAGTGAAGCAGGGTTTGTGTATGTTCTCCTTGGTTATTCATTTGTATATGGATGGGGTTAATGAAAGAATTAGACGATTTGGGGATGGCAGGAAATGGTGTTAGAAGAATGGAGGGAATGGAGTTGAGTGGACGGTGCCCTACCTATTTTAATGCGGATGATTGGTTCTGTGTGGCGAATCTGAAGAGAGTTTTGTTGAGAGGATTGATAGAGAGATTTGGCAGGGTGTGGAAAGGAGGGGCTTGAAAGTAAACCGTGGATAAGAGTAAGGTTATGGTTGTGAGTGAGACACTCCTCAGTGTGAAAGTTATGTTAGATGGTGACAGCTAGAGAAAGTGTCTGACGTTTAAATATTTAGGGTAATATGTTGGATGAGAAGGGAAGGGACGAGCAGAGTGTAGTAGGAAAGTTGTGAATGGAGGAAGGTGGCTGGTGCAATTAAATCGTTGGTGAATGTAAAGGGACTAAGTCTTGAGTGTGCTAGGGTCTTACATGAGGGTATGTTGTTACCTGTGTTATTGTATGGTGTGAGACTATGGTCTGGAATAAGAAGTATAGATCTAGAAGTTTCAATGTGTTCAGATGGACATCTTAGGGGTGTGCCTAGGTGTGAGAAGAATTGATAAGAGAGAAATGAACGTATTAGAGAGTGGTGTGGTGTGAAGAAGGGTATAAATGAGGAATAAATGAAAGTTATGTTGAGATGGTTTGGTCATGTGGAAAGGATGAATGATAGTAAGGTTGGTTAAGCGGATGGTATAGTGGTGAGTGTGTTGGGATACGCGACCGGCTGGGAGACCGAAGAGAAAGTGGATTGAGTCGGTGAACGAAATGTCTGATCGAGGAGAAGAAATGTGAGTTTGGCAGAGGCGAGAATAAAGGTGCAATGATAGGAGAGAAATGGCGGGGTTTGGTATGGGGGCATGGTTGTGGCCCACCTGGGCCAGGGGTGAACCTTACATTGACGATTTACCATAGTGAGGGTCCGGCGCGGTCCATGAAGCTCTAGGGTGATTTTCTGTCTGTGACGAGCTCTGTCACTAATGAATGGTACAGAGGGGGCGGTAAGGCTGGGCTTTCTTTTCGACGTTTGTCATGTTCTCCTACTGCTTTTCTTTTCCGATGCTTGTACAGCACCTTACCCCCAATCTTGGGCAAAGAGGAAGTAGAAAGAAAGAAAGAACGAAATGAATATATATAGATATATATATATATATATATATATATATATATATATATATATATATATATATATATATATATATATATATATATATATATATATATATATATAATATATATATATTATTTTTTATATATATATATATATATATATATATATATATATATATATATATATTGTATGATTAATTTTGCTCATATTCAAGTATGAATTATTGTTTAATGAAACTTTCAGGTTTTTCCCAAAGAATATATTAATTTTCTACTGACCAGTTACTTTTTCGTACTTGGAATTTTAGCTCTTACTCATGTTTTCAGGTATGTATGATGAAATTTGTTTTTATTTTTCAACATAGTCTCTGTGGAGGATATTTTTAAATGAAAATAGCTAAATTGTAAATGAATATCAAAGCTCTGAACATAATGCTTATTAATTCCTAATATTAACGTTTTGAGAATTTTTTTATCAACTTCAGAATTATAAATCTTAAAACATTAAATGCCTAAAAAACAATAAAATAATTAACAAGTAAAAATTTTGGAATCAAAACAATTCATTTTTCCCCTTTTGACAAACAAGTGAAAACATTAAATGAGGTCAAAGGTGTGTATTACATATTTGTTAGATGGTTATAAATGCATTTTTCCATTTACATGCTTAGTTGAAAAATATCTGATAAAAATAAATAGAAGTTATAATAATAATAATAATAATAATAATAATAATAATAAATAATAATAATATATTTATTATTATATATATATATATTATTATTATATATAATATAAAAAATAATAATAGCAATAATAATAATAATAATAATAATAATAATAATAATAATAATAATAATAATAATAATAATAATAATAATAATAAATAATAAACCTATTGAATAATGACCAATATATTTTACATAAGAATAATAAGAATGATAAAAATCATGATGACAATATCTAACAATACGGGGTATTCTCTAACAAATCACCTTTTTCAGAATTTTGTATGAGAGTTGGTATGGGTAGAGTTTTTTGGCTTGAATAAACCCTCCCAATCTGAAATCTTGTTTTCAATATCTTGATTAGAAGCAAAGTTATGGACATCATAGTTTGGGGGTTTAGGCAGTTCCCCCAAATTTTAAAGACTCGTGTAATTTACCTAGAAGGTTACATTCAAAAGAGAATTTTTGGCTCTTTAAAATTGATAAAGTAAATATTTTACATAGGAACAATACTAAAAAAGTTTTGACCATCTAAAGTTTTAATTAAGGGGGGGGGGGTGAACCCCAAAGTACATGGCAATGATAAAATGTAGTTTTCCATAAAAAGCATTACCAATCTAGTTTTTGCGACCGATGCTACTCCTTGCATTTTTTTATATTTAAATTATATCTATAAGATATTGGAGGTTTAAATGTGCAGTCAATTATATTTTAGTTGTATCCATCTTATGACAAAAATTTTTCTTTACTTGTGATTGTTTTTTATAACATTAGGCACTAACTTGATACAATTTTTAAAATTTTTGTTCACTTAAACGACTTGGGATAAATCAACGGATTTGTGACAGTTTTCTGTTGAGAAAGTATAGTTTTAAGTAATATATTAATATTAAGACTGATCGTACACATTATAGAGCGGTGCCGGCGAATTAAGACTAATAATAAGGTATTGAAAAATCTCGGAACTCGCGCTGTGTTCACAGCCTTTTCTTATCAGCATAAGAAACGCAACAATAGATGGACCTGACTATCTTTTCACGAAGGTGAATGAAAATGCAAAATTTTTGACACCGATAATGCGAACATACGAAGGAGAGAATAGTGTATGCCACACATAATTGTCCAACAAGAGAGAGAAAAAATCTAAGAGAAGGGTTGAATGGTTAAATGAAGTAAAATAATTAGTAAATTATGAAATTAGGACCACCACAAGTTTAGAATATACTGCTCAACTAACCTTCAAAAAAGGTACAGCAAGGATTCTCCATAAATTATTCCCACAGTTTAATGACATGTCGGAGAGCATTCAAAACCCTAGTCTTGCGACCAGTCAATAGGATTATATTGGCTGTCCCACTCGGCGGCCAAAGTTTCAGCTGAATTTATCAATTAATTCCGTGAAATTACATCTAACGTACAACACTTTGGTTGATTCGTCTGTACTTATGGAGAAATATTCCTTACATGTGGTTTAGTTGTAAGTTCGGAGAGGAAACACTCATATTGATGTATAAACTTACTTCATACGCTCTGAGTGCAGAGCGAGAGGAACTGTCTCTTTTGCTGAAATGATGAACACTGTCTGCAGGTATTGTATGTAGGGATCTCATGGGGAGGATGGTTTGGGGGTAATTTGCGTCCGACGCCGTGGGGCTTATAATGTTTCGTTCTTTGGCGTCGTCGATGCACGGTCGTGGGGCCAGCTGGGAGAACCATTTTGAGTGCTGCTTCGCCATTTGGCGCGCGAGAGAGGTAATGGAGGAGGGTCCGCAATTACATACTCTCAGGTATTCCCAAAATGTATAGAGCAAATTCTTCTCTTTCGCTAACATAGTGGATTCTATATTAGGATTGCTTGGTACCACATTAGGACTTGGATCACAGAAGGACCCGGTAAAAGGCCACATCGGGCCTATTCGAGAACTGTCCCAGTCAACCCTATTCAAACATGCTCTCATGCAAGTCGGGCGAGCAAGAGCGAGCCTAGGGCTTTGTCAATTTGTTGTAACTACGTAATGCGAGCGAGAGGCTTAAGTCAGCTTAATGATATTAAATATGAGAGCTCAACCGTCTGACATGCTTTAATACTAGCTATCGTCATCATCATGCCAATGAGAGAGATACACGTGCTGTATAAGGGTACTAGAAGAGCGGCGGCGGGGATTTTGGGGCTTCGTCACATATATTATGAGGAGACCGTTCAAGCCCTCTCAATCCATAAACGGAATCTAAGCGCGTGTTTCCTGATCTTTGAAGAGTGTTTGCACTCGAGTCACACTCAGAGGCGCGAGAACCCTCCTCTGGCAGAACGAGAGAGAGAGAGAGAGCGGAGGAAAAGGATGCTTGCTTATATCAAGATGGCATGGTCTTTTGTTCGTTTCTCTTAAATTTCTTTATTATGGGGGCCCTGGTCAGCGCTGTCCATGGTTCTATTTCTATTGAAAAGTTTAGTTGTCTCTAATGTTAATCAATAGCGGAGGAGATATTGTTAGGTAGACTTGTATCATGTCCCCGTCTGAGAATATCCGCGCGTTTCTAGCAGAAACATTCCTAACGATATTCAGCCTCCTCCTCATAGTCTTCGGCTCCAATATTCCAGAAGAGTGCGAGGCCTTGTTTTGCGTCTACGATTTGCACTCTCTCTAGCGCATATCTTAAGTCTTCTTTAGTATAAGGGGCCCAAGACTTGCTGCACATCTCTATTGACTGGGGCGCTCTTGCTACATTTCAGTTTTCTTTTCATCCTGCTCTTGTAACAAGCGAGCGCGCGGAGAGGAGGGCCTCACGCATCTGTACTTGTCTCATTTCTAGCTTCAACATTGGAGAGCGAGCGGTGCGAAGAGGTGAGGGCTTATGGTAAGTGAGTTGCGTTTATTTTGACCTAACATCTTGGTTTCTTCTCTCTCTTCTGTCTCTCTATATGTTCTCTCTTATGCCGAGCGCCGCGCCTCCAGAGCGAGGTTATATAAGCGGAATTGTGAAGGGTAACCTAGGTGTTAAGAACCTTACACTTTTCTCTACTCATTAAATTCTATTTGACCTTCTGCCTTGGCTTCCGTCCAAGAGTTTTATCAGATCTTTTTGAATCTTATGCATCCTTCACTATTCCTAACTGAGGTAGCCACTTTTAGTATCATCTGCATAAACTTGAGAAACCTTGCCGCGAGAGAGCGCCTGGTCCTGATTATATATCTTTTATATATGTTATGTTGTATATTCTTATGTTGTCTTCTCAAGCACTCGAACCCCTGAACATCCCGACTGCTTCACTCACTTTCGCATGATGAATTTTATTTCCCATGTGAGTTGTTGTACACACTCGTTTTTCTATTTCGCGAGCGCACTCTTTATGCGCAACAATGTGCATTCTCACCTATATCACATTTGCAGGAGAGACTTTTTCATCAGCCTTATGAGTGGGGAACTTATATATATTGCTTTACTAAAAGTCTGTAAATATTATTTTCAATATCCAACTGGACCTCCTCGGTCCAATTGCAGTCAGTAATGGTTAGTGTCCAGTTAAATTCTAAAGAGGTTTGGTCTGACATGACCTAAGACCTGTATTCTAGAAACCATTGCTGGGGAGTTCCATACAGATTATCTCTTGTTCATCCTTCTAAATATTATCTTCTTAAGATGACCTTCCCTCAGGTAACTTTTCCAGAAACCTTTTAAAACGCGAGAGATGTTAAGCTAACCTGGCCTCAGATATTTTGTTCTCCAAATCTTCCTTAACTTAACCTTTCTTATAAATAGGCGAAACATATGGCTGTTTCCGCAGGACTGGTACCTCACCAAATGTTATAGATAATACAAAATCAAATACAGTGCCTTTGCATGCCTGTTAACTTACCTTCTCTTTGCGAGAGACTCTAGGCCGTGACTATATTAGCAGGTGGGGGGCCCATCAGGGCCTGCAGCTTTTAACTTGGATCAATAGTGAGATTATATTATTACGGTTATATGTATCGTCTTTTTATCCATGTCAAATTCATATCTCTGTAGGTTCTATTTTGTTACACTGCATACAAGATGCTAAGTAGCTGCCATGGCGGAGATTATCGTAATCTTTGCGTCTGTATGGCTTATGAAGAGCGAGAGAGAAGCATCTGGAGAATGTTGAGCCAACTCCTTATCATTGAACTCATATGTTTTCATAATTTTAAGTTTGGATTATGGTCCCGTATTACGACTTACTTTTAAATTTATACAAAGCTAAAATTTTTCCCACCTTTCCCAATTCTTTTACCTAATATAGAATTTCTGCCGGATCTCTCTTGCCTTTTCTTTAGTTGTACTGGTTTAAGTTCATTTCTATTTTTTCCTATAAATTTTCTAGTTCATGCCTTGCCCCTATTTTACTGGAGCGGGTGGCTTGAATTTTGATAACATGCTGCGCTTTTCATTAATTTTCCTCTACTTATCTCTCTAGTTCACAAACAGGTTCTCTCGCCACCCTCATCGCGTTTACTCTTTACCACAACATACTGACTGAATAGTTCAATTAATACGATGTTTTTTAAAAATGTTCCACCATGATAAGAAGAGAGTTTTTGGTCTTTAGAAACTCTTTATCCCAGTCCGGTTTATACTGGCATGGTCTCGAAATTTGGTAATCGCATTTCGGAAATTCTATGCATCTTTTCCTCTATTAATTGCAGTTGCGGCGCCAGATGAATCACATTCATTAATTATATATATATATATATGGTCACTGTCGCTAAAATGTGGTGTCTCCCTCAACTCTAGACTTCATCCATCTCTATATCTCTTCAATTATTAGTTTTAATATACGCATGTCTAATAGTGCAATCGTATCTTGGTGGGTTCTTGGACCATCTGAGTTCTGTTTCAAAAAGTTATCTAGTATATTTCATTATTATAGGAATGGCAGAACACTACGGTCCATCAGTTAGACAAAGGAATCCCAATGAATGCCAGGAAAAGTAAAATCACCCATTATGACTATTCCTTTTTCATTACTGTGGCATGCTGTAGGTACATACTTTCACAATTTCAGCATCTAATTCGGGACTCTGGCCAGGAGGGATCGTCCTCAAAATCGCCCGCCCATTCTATATGATTTTATTGGTTAAATATAAGCCGATCCGCCACTCATCTAAACCACACTGATTCAATATTCGTGAATTAATTTCTCACCAGTCCATCCATCTAGGGTACAGATTGGAATGATTGGCTTTTACACATAGCGCCATCGAGGGAGAGCGCACCCTTCTTTCCTCTACGCTGGTATAAATAAAGTGAGAGAGCGCGAGGTTCTATTATATTTCCTGAAGGAGGTCCTCCATCATAATTCTTCCAAGTTAACCCATTGAGCCTCAGCCTCCTTGCAAAGGATGATGTTAGATTCCTCATTTATGGTATAAACTGAATGCAGCTCATCTTCTTTATTTTAAGGCTATGAGCATCGTTTGTGTAAAACATTTGAATACTCGGAAAATGCTGTTATTTTTAAATTGCTACAATATAGTCATGAGTATAACTGTAAAACAACATTAGTTTTATTTATCGTCCCCACTATTGACAGTTACCGCATTGCTATTATTGTTGTTATCCAGAGATTCTAGCCCACACCCCAACTTTTACCTAGTTTTTGCTAAACAAGTCTCAAACCGGTACTGAAAAGCTCAACACTTTACGACTCAAGTGAACTTATGTACTCCATCTGCTGCAAAAAGATCTTTTCCAGAAATTCTCCACAAATCCAACACCTCAATATTTCGAGAGAGAGAGCGCGAGAGGAGCCGCGAGCACAATTTCCTAACCTAAAGCCCTACTTCCCCCATTCCTGACCTGCACCTAACCTAGGTAATCCCAGAAATCATGCACCTTCTTCCACCTCAAATTCATCTTCTGTATCAATCTCCTATAATCTGCTATTAATGTCTTCTGACCTTCTAATGCCCTATGAGTCCAATTTGTTACCCACATGCCAATGCACCTCTGAATCAACATTTGTAGAAACCAAATCTCTCTTCTATTTCTTCTTCTATCTTCTTATCTCGGATATTCACTGTGCAACTCTGGCACCTGGATAACATACGCTCAATCGTTTCTTTTTATTCTTAGTTTTGAAAAGTCCTATCTAGTATCGTATCATAGAGTCTCTCCAATTAGCAATTTATCAGTCTTCCCTCCAGAAAATCTCAACTTAACCTTGGCCACTCTCTGATCCCTCCCGCATCCGGAAGGACAGTCGAACCCTGTTACTCGCAGGTCAATAGGATGACTGCCACTTTCGAGATCCTCAATCTTTA
Organism: Trachelipus rathkii; assembly: GCA_015478945.1. Classification (NCBI taxonomy): domain Eukaryota; kingdom Metazoa; phylum Arthropoda; class Malacostraca; order Isopoda; family Trachelipodidae; genus Trachelipus; species Trachelipus rathkii. The sequence continues at coordinate 31,762 of JABUQX010008300.1, forward strand.
AATCATTATTTCTAGTTTCTACCAATCTATATTCATACTGCAGACCTATTATAACCCTACTTTTATCCCTTTTCCTCTCATCTTCGCTGCCTAGGTGGAATCACTAATTTCTGTCCTACCCCTTATATCCCGCTCCCAGTCCTTGCCCTCGACATCCTAACTAACTTTTTTCCTAACACTTCCCGCCTTTCTCCACTCAAATACTTCTTCTTTCAAATCCATTCAAATTTTCACTCAGTCTCTGCATCTCCCTTCCTTACAACAACATCTCTGCATTCAAACACAAGCAGGGCATCTATTCCATATTCACCTCTTACAGTCCCACAGATTTCACGCAGAGCATACATACTTTAAATTATTAGTTAGCTTACTAACCTGTACCTATTATTTTACCAACTACAGTTTAAATAATCACTAAAGCCTAAAAAGAAATAAACTACTCTCTTTAAAAATAGGTTAAAAAATTTAAAAAATTTATTTAGCTTAGCCTAGGCCAGGGATATATAAAAGTTATAAGGTAGGCTTAACTGTAGTCTGTGACTGGAAAACCTAATTTAATTTAAATTATCACTAAATTAAAGTAACAATTAATAAAAACTGTTATTTAAATCCAGAAAGTCTATTTAAAGAATGGCCAAAATAAACCGCAGTCACATTGAGAAAACAGTAAAACTCTACCTATGTTTAGCCTAGGGTTAGGCTATCAATATTTAAATTATCACAAAATTATATACAATTGTTTCAAGTCAGTAGTTATATACACAGCAGTAGTGTAATTAGAAACACAAACTAATTTGTTTTACTAAATTCACTTTCAAATACACAAATTATATTAATAAAATTGGAGAGCAAAAATTAACACAACCTCACTCACTGGTCACTCACTCCTAAGTAAATATGTATAATACAGCTCTTACACTCTAGGTTATATGTTAAAAGTACCAAAAAAGTTAAAATTTATAGGCCTATTTAACCTCGTATATTGAACAGTCTAAGTAAAATATACAAAATGAATGATGCATCTCCAAAAACTAGATTGGTAAATCTTTTAATGGAATATTAAATTTATCAATTCCATGTACTTTGGGATTCACCCCCACCCCTTAATTAAAACTTTAGATGCCCAAAACTTCTTTAATAATGTTCCTGCGTAAAATATCTACTTAATTAATTTTAAAGAGCCAAAAGGTCTCTTTGAATTCATGCTTTTTTTTCAACCTTCTAGGTAAATTAGGGGCTGAGATACTTGTCTTTAAAGTTTTGGGGGCTGCCAAAACTCGCAAACTATGGAAGTCCATAACTTTGTTTCTAATTAAGATATTGAAAAACAGATTTCGGATTAAGTGGTTTCAGCCAAAACTCTACCCATATATCAATTTTCAGCAAAATCTGAAGGGGTGGTGTCATATTTCGAAATTTTTACCGGATTTGTCAGAGAATACATCCATTGAATAAAAAAGTAATAAAATAAAAACAAATAAAAAAAAACCGTAAAAAATGTAAGTCTCAATAAAACTGATATAATAATATAATAAAAGGAAATAAAAGAAAAAATAAATATAGCAGACACCGTAAAACAAAATATTTTATTAAAATAGCTGCATTTTAAAAGGTCCATTATCAGAGCTTTGATATATATATATATATATATATATATATAGTATATTTATATATAATATATATATATATGATATACCTGCTATCACATTATACGTATTATATATTATACTATTATATGTAGTATGTGAGTTATAGACAAACATTAATATATGATATATATACATAACGTAATATAGTATATATACGGCTACGTCTTATTTAGTCACTTCTGATAGCCAAACTCTGAGGTCATTGAGTGAGTTAGTATATATGTATGGTAATAATATATTAGTATAGTTGTTATTAAGTTTTATTTTTTAAGCGATAAGTAGTACTATTTATATATTATCTAATTAAATTATTTAAAATAGGATATAGTAATAGTATATAGTAATATATAGTATATAGAACTACCTATAACGTGCTTTATCCCCTATGCAAGGGGGTAACACGGGGGGATCACAGGAAAATCGAACTTTAAAGGCCGGCTATCCAAACCAGCGCCACCCGTAAGACGTGGTTCGGCGCCAGTCAAGTTGCTTAATTCTTGCGACCTCAGGTAGAGTATACACCCACTGCTTAACGGGACGAGGAAATTTGAACCTAGCGGTCGCTCTCGTATGTGAGAGGCCTGGTGGAAGGATGATCAATCTGATCTGTGGTACCGTTAGCTAGAACAAAGTTGTTGCTGTGAACTTGGGCTTAAGGATGTTATTACGATCTTATAGTATAGGAAAGCGGACCTTTCCAGCTTAACAATCTATGTCCAAAATTGAACACATAGGGATATCGACAACGTGAGGCGCCATGCAATATTATAATAAATAGTATTATAGACGCTTAATATCTTTCTATGAGCGCCAAAGTGCATCTTCAATTAACTTAATACCAGCATCGAATTCCATTGTGTAAAGGCCTAGACTCATAATTGAATGTTAGCGAAACATGTGAGAAAAGACCGAAAAAGAAAGACCAAATCGAGGAAGAGACGAAAACCGAAAAGAAAAATGATTCTAAAGCCGAAATAGACTTAATTTTATACAAAAATAGCTTTTATCCAGGCATGGTATATAGAATTCAAAAAGGTAATAAAAGCTTCAATACTCCACAAAAAGTGCAGAGTAGGTGAATAATTTTGTTTGGGAATAAATTCTTAATTTGATATACTAGCAATATGAATGATAAGTATAATTTATCTTGATATTAATATATAGTTATACGATAATAATCTAAACGTGCAGAGTAGGTGAATAATTTTGTGGAAAAATTCTTGAATATTGATGGGGTTATTTTCTGTTCTTGAGATTAAACCTTCAAATAAAAAATTAATACGACTGTTGAATGAGACATGAGCGTTGTCGACGATGAAAGTGGCGTTTTCTCTACCGGGAGGGCTGCTTAGGTAAGTCATCGCGCTGAGAGGCTGAGCAGCTTGTCCTGGCCCGGCCAAGACACGCCCACAATATAGCGTTAATATACGACTATATGCGTATATATCATAGCGTATATATATTAGTACTATCGGTGTAACAGTCATACCTATATAACTATTAATAGCCCATATGTGTATATCACTCAAACTGAATAAGAGTAGGACATGTTTTTAATAGTATTAAAGAAAAAATAATATACTATACCTATAATTGACTATATTATAATATATATAATTATAATATTGCCTATGTCTCTTCTTATCTTCACCATTCCTCTTTTG
>JABUQX010008301.1:0-17500 GCA_015478945.1 Trachelipus rathkii
GCTGGCTCTGCGCGTGGCTTTACTGTTTCCAACGTCGGGAAACTCTAAGGCCGTTGGCTTTTCCGGAAAAATAACCTGCGTCCGTAGGGTCGGCCTACATATTGCCTCCAAAGAGTTACGTCTCTACTGGCTCCCCGTATCCGTGTGGGAGCCGAGGGTGCGGTTCCTGGGTCTGTTGGTCGATGAGCGCCTCACGTACCTTCCTTCATATTTACTCTCCTCAAAAGCTAATTGCCGCCGTTTCTTTGGATCTCTTACTTGCACATCTCACCTCCCAAAAGCTTGGCGGTGGGACAGAAAAAAAACCATGCGCCACCTTATACATTCATTGCTGGTGGCGGCTAAACTGACTATGTTGTGCCATTTATGGGCAGACCTTCCAGTCCTCCTTACTTCCGCCTTCTTGACCCCATTCAGACTGAGGGTCTGCTGCGCATTGCCACGGGTGCATTCCGTTCTCTCTCCGAGGGAAAAGCCTGGAGTGAGCCGGCGGTGGATTGCCCTAATCCCTGCGGAAGGGAGCAGGCTCATGTGCTCGGTTCATTCGTCTTCAGGTTCCTACCTCTTCGGCCTTGACACCTATAATAAGCGCGTCCATCACAACCCTCTTATTGGCCATTTGCTTGGGGTTGTTACTCCATCTTCGCTTTCCTCGGACCTTCCTGCAAGCGAGCGGTCATCAATTTGATTTTACCTCTACCCGTTCCCTAGGGGGTCTCTCCGCCCCGCTGCTCCTCTGCAGTGGGGATCCGTCTTTGAATAATCGGAAGGCACACCCGTTTCTGTTGAGGGCAATCCTTTGTATCTCACGCGGGAGGTCCCATAGCGACCGTATAGCGTTATACACCGATGGTTCAAAGCACGGAGAAGGGGTGGGAGCTTCAGCTGTGTTTCGGAACATCACTGTATCCCATACCCTCCACCCTTATTTGTCTGTTTTCTCAGCTGAACTAATAGCAATGTCCTTGGCGGTGAACAGGTTCAGTACCTTCGCCCGTGGGGTAATTATACCATCTTTCGGATTCTCGGAGCGCTCTCCTGTCGTTGCTTGACCGGGTCAACCCGAACCCGTTGGCTCTGTGCCATTCAAAACAGTCCCTCTAATTGTTACCTGCAGAACCACAACATTTGAGTTCTGTTGGGTTCCCTCCCATGAGGGTGTTCCTGGTAACGAACGGGCCGATGGGGAGGCCAAACGGGCGGCTGCACACACGGTGTCGAGTGCCCGTTACCTTCCTCCTGCTGTGCGTCTGGGCCATTTCCCTGCTACAGATTTCTCCATCTCTTTGCGTCGGGCTTCCTCTCTGGCTGCCAGTTATGTTGGGCGGAGGATGCTCGTTGCGAGCCAAACTTCGGAATGTCAAACCCGTCCTGGGCCGGTGGTCATCCTCTTGTACACTTAAGTCGCCTCTTGTAGGTGGTCCTGCCTCGATTGCGTGGTAATACAAATCTCACCCATGGATTTTCTTAGTGTCCGCGGGGGTTCCCTCCCGACCTGCCCATTTTGGCTCCTTACCAGTTGTTTCCTCTCACCGTGGATTGCTTGCCATCTCGGACCCTTCGTAAGCAAGTTCTTTCCTGACGTGCAGCAGTATACCTCTTCAGCATCGCCTTCAGCACTATCTTATTCGAATCACTTTCTCATTTTCGTATGATCGTGTTTTTGCGCCTTTCTTTTGGGAAACGGAACATCTGTAGAGATCTTTAACCATCTCACCTTGTTCCTCTTTCGTTTCGTTAGGGTTTCCCTGTCGTTAGTTTGCTAACACGGTCTAGCCGCAATCTTGTGTGCTGTGGAGAGAGCCCTGTCATCCACTCCAAAGAAAAAAAAAAAAAAAAAAAAAAAAAAAAAAAATTTTTTTTATTTTTATCTTCTACCTATCCCCAGATTAAGGGTGAGTTGCGTAGCATACGCCGGAACAGAAAAGTAGTAGGAGAACATGACGCAAGTCGAAAAGAAAGTCCCTTTACTGTTCCCTTTATACCCCCAAGTGAGGAACTCGTCACAGTCAGAGAAAAAAATCCACCCCTAGAGGTTTCTCAAGACTGTGATGGACCCTCCCACTGGCTGGTCCTTCTAATGTGGATTCATCCCTCGGGCAAAGCCCACAACCATTACCCCCCTCCTCACGAAAAAATTCTTAATTTGTGCTGTTTTTATTACACCTTTTTCTTCTGTTTCTGATTCTACCCCTTCTTTTCAGGCACCGTTTTAACTGACCTCAAAAGTCCAACTTTTTCTCGGTCTCCTAGCTAGTTGATTCCCAGCACATTCTCCACTATACATCTGCTTAACCAATCGGCTATCACCCATCCTTTCCACATGACCAAATCACCCACTCAATGTGAGCTTCGTTTAATTCTCCATTTATTACCTTATTTGCTCTAAAAACTCCCTAATTGCGTTTCATTCCTCGTTTTATCAATTTTCTCTCCACCTAACACGCCCCCTTAAAGATGTCCAATCTGAAACACATTTTGTACTTTAGATCTTTACCTCTTATTCCAGACCGTAGTTGTTACTACTATACAAATTAACACAGTTAGCAACAGTACACCTCATGCAAAACCCTAGTGCAACTCAAGACCTAGTCCCTTCAATCCACCAAGATTTAAATCCTCCAGCCACCTGCCTACCCATCACATCTGTCCTACTTAGATTCAACTGCTCCATCCGTTTCTTTTCATCCAACCATTTTCCCAAATGTTAAACTCAGATACTGTTTACAGCGGCTTTAATGCAGAACATCGGTTCCACATACGACTAGACTCTCCCACTCAAAACATAAAAATGGATGACTTTCTACATTGACTTTCAAACCCCCTCCTTTTTACACACCCTTCAAACACCCCCTCTACCAATCCTCTCAAACTCTCTTCAGATTTCGCATACAAAACCAATATTATCCGCAACGAATAAGTCCGGCACCCCTCCACTCTCTCCACTACATCCCCCATCATTTCTAACACTTTCCTCTGCAACTCCGGCCACCCACACGTCTAATTCTTTCATACCCCATTCATGTACAAAATTAAATAAACCAAGAAGACATAAACTCATCCCTGCTCACTTGAGCCTATTAATATTAAACCAATCACTTTCGGACCTCCATTATTTTTACTTACGTTCCACTACTCGTAATACAGGACTTTTTTTTGAATTCCATTCAAAAGCCTAACACCAACACCTATATAATTGAACACCTGCCATAGGCCTTCCCTATTAATCCTGTTATACGCCAGTTGCAAGTTGATATATATAATATATAATTATATATTATATATATTTATATAATATTATATATATATATAATATATTATAATATATATATATATTTACTATATATATATATATAATTATATATATATATAATTGTTAATTTTTGATATTTGTTAAATAATATATTTTATTTTTTAAGAAATATAAGTAGTTCTTCTTGCGCATATATTTATTAAAATCTCGAAATTTTTCATTTATTTACCACTCACTTTCAGAGAACCAGAGATGAGGATTTTGAATGGATCCTAAATTAGATGAAATTTTCATATCTGCTATTAATAAAGAGAAGTTATATCCAATACCATAATATATATTATTTTATATTATATATAATATTATTATATATTTATATTGATATATTATACTATATATATATATATCGCTTAATATATATAATAAAATATATGATATAATATATATAATTATATATTATATATATAAGTATATATATATATATATATATTATATATAGTAATATATATATATAATATATATAAATATATAATTATATATATAAATTTATATATATATATGCTTTCTTCTTTCTTTAGCTACCTTGCTTTTTCCCCAGACTGGGAAGTAAGTGCCCGCTAGCAAGCACCGAAAATGAAAAGTAGTAGGCAGAATATGACAAAATGTCGCAAAGAAAGCCCAGCACTTACCGCCCCCTCTGTACCATTTTTAATAGTGAGAACTCGTCACAGACAGAAAATCCACCCCTAGAGGGTTTCATGGAACTGCGACGGACCCTCACTGAGGTATCTCGTATCAATGTGCGGTTCATCCCCTGGCCCAGTGGGCCGCCACAAACCATGCCCCCATACAAAACCCCGCCACTCTCTTCTATCATGCACCTCCTTTACTCTCCGCCTCTGCCCAAACTCACATTTTCTTCTCCTTCGCATCAGACATTCGTTCACACGACCTACAATCCACTTTCTCTTCCGGTCTCCCAGCCGGGTCGCGTTGGCCCAACACACCTCTCCACTATACATCCGCTTAACCAACGACTACTCATTCATTCCTTTCCACATGACCAAACCATCCTAACATACTTTTCATTTATTCTCATTTTACCCCTTTCTTCACACCCACCACCACGTCTCTAATAAGTTATTTCCGCACTTTATTAATTCTCTCTCACACCCTAGCACACCCCCTAAGATTGTCCCCACGAAATCTCTGAATCACATGAACTTTTAAGATCATTACTTCTTATTCCGACCTAATAGTCTCACTACCATACAATAACACAGTAACAACATACCCTCATGTTTAAAACCCTAGCACACTCAAGACTTAGTCCCTTACATGTCAAAACCACACGATTTTTTTATTAATTGGCACCAGCCAGCCTTCCTGCCATTCCACAACTTTCCACTACACTCTGGCATCGTCCGTTCCCCTTCTCATCACATATACCCTTAAATATTTAAACCTCAGACACTTGTTCCGCTGACTCAACCATCTAACATAACGTCACACTGAGGAGTGTCCTCACTCACAACATAACCTTACTTTTATCCACGTTTACTTTCAAGCCCGCCTTTTTACACACCTGCCAAATCTCTCTAACAATCCTCTCAAACTCTCTTCAAGATTCGCACCACAGAACCAAATCATCCGATGTATAATAGTAGGCACCTCCACTCATCTCTCATTTCCACCATTCTAAAACCATTGTCCCTGCCATCCCCACCTCCGAATCTTTCATAACCCCATCCATATACAAGTTGAGAATAACAAGGAGACTAACACAACCCTGTCTTACTCCGCTATTAATCCTAAAACCAATCACCATGGACACCATTTATTATATTCTTCTTAACACACAGCGCTTCACCATCTCCAGACTACTTTGATTCCATTCAGAGCCCCTACCACCAACACCATAATATCACTAACACCTGCCATGAGCGCTTGCCTATTAACTCTATCATACGCCTGTTGCAAATCCATTAACCCTAATAAATACAATTATTCTTCTCCCCTCATTTTCTCAATTCATTTGGTTTCAATTGTTAAAGATTTGATGTGCTACAACAAACCTCTACCACTCCCCAAAACGCACCTGTTTCTTTCACCAATCAGTCCTTTATCAGGTCACTCGACGCACTCTTTCGACCAAAATACCCAGGCATATACCTTCCCTACCCAACACTCGAGTAAACTTTTCCCTATAATTTCTTACAGTCCCTTTTCTCCCTACCCTTGTATATAAGGTACATTACCGACTCTCCTCCAATCCCTTGGAACTATACCCGCCATAAACGTTCTTTATTACACAAACTTCCAAATCCAATCAATCACCCATTCTCGCCTCCGTTTCTTGATCATTCACCAGGTAATTTGGCGATCCGTATACCTGCAGATTTATTTTCACCATTCTTCAACTTTTTCACTCTCCCCCTTTAACCTCCTCCTTACTAATACCTCATCCCCAAATACCTATTCCTTTCTTGCACCATCAAAACCCACACACATTCATATCACCTCTTCATTGATCTTTAATATTTGCAGATTCTCGAATGTGTTCTTGTCCACCACTCCTCTCACACCTACGTTTCATCTTTTACAAAAGCACCAATCCCTATTCATTATTTCAAGCAGATTTTCCCTTTATTCTCATTTTAACCTTTCGCGCTTACCTTCCAAAGAGCTTTCCTATTCCTTTGTAATCCCCCCTTTCCTTTCCTTCCAAACTGTTCATTTACCTCTTGTTTTTCTCCCTACGTATATTAGACTATCATATACACTGTTTAGTTGGATTTTCTTGTTCGTCCATTATATAATTTCAAGGCATCTTTCTTTTGAGTCTTCATTCATTTGCTTTTAAGTACATTCAACCACGCCCTCTTTTACCTTTAACTGCTTTCATTCACCTCTTCATTTACTTCAACTGTTAACATTCTTACTTCCTAACTTAGCACATCCACATACTTGTCCTTTGGACTACTAACAATTGCTTCCTTTATTTGCCCCAGATTATTATTATTATTATCAACTTGTTCACATTGTATAACCGTTTTACTAGCCGTGCGCTCTTAGCATACTTATCCTTTACTAGCTTATTGTCTTGCTCGCACTTAACTTCTCACTCTGTTATAATTTTACCTACTTTCCTTTCGTATCACCTTCCTCTTCCATTCCAGCCACCCACAACTTAATTTTAACATAAACACATAATGATCCGAATTAACCCATTCCAACCCTAACTGATTTAACATCCAAACACATACTTCAACATCCTCTTCTTCACCAACAACTAAAATCAATTCATACTTTTCACTTCGTACCCATCCTCTACCTACACCAACTTCTTAGTATACTTATGGATACTCTTGGTTTAAAGAAAGTATTACTTACAAGCACATACCTCTCTCTTCACAGAAATCATCACCTCCTACCATTCTCATTTCTCCCGCAACCCCAAAAAAACCACCTGTTTATACCATCCCTTTTTTGATCACCAATCCAACCATTCAGTCCCCAAAACTATCAATCTGAAGCCCTACTCACCCCATCCAGAACATCATTTAGATTATCCCAAAAAAATCGTACTCTCTGCAACGTTTCCCTCAGATTGGACCATACGTTCGTCACAACCCACCACATACCTTTGACCCTTTTCAAAACTTAAAAATTTAACCATTAGATCTAGACTTACACACTTCAAAGGCCTTGGACCATACGTCACAACCACGTCCTCATCAAAATTGCAACTCCTTCTCATCCTCCCTCATTATTTTCCACACCAGCACGCACACACACAATTTCACACCACACACTTCAATTCTTCATTTTCCTTTCATCTTTTTTCAGTCACAGCGAGCAAATTCCAAATGCCCTTTCTAAATACATCCATCAACCTCTCTCCTCTTCTCCCAATCATTTATTCCTCCATTCCATGTACCCCTACGATTCATACAGTTTCGCCAAAAGATAGAAGGAAGCCTTGTACGGCGATCACGACCTTTCTCGAGGCATGCTTAGCATTCCTGGCAAAAGATAATTGGTAGTAGGCAGCCAACCCAACTATCACCGTCCCTTAGCCGGCCCTACGACACGCAGACATACGATGTGGGAGGAATTTTTCGTCCCCCACACACAGGGATATGAGTAGTTGGGTAAGGATGTCTGTGATAAAGAGGGTGGATTGAAGAATGGAAAAATTTTATGAAAAGATGAGCGGGGAAGGGAAAGAAAGAAGGTTGGAAGATAATGAAGGTGATTAAATGCTAATGCACGAATGCATAACAAATTGCACATACACGTGCTGGGGGTCGTTAGGTTCACACAAAAGACCCATCTGGCATTGGTTTCTCACACTATGCCATGGCCCAAGTTAACAGAACATACGACTCACTATGGAAGAATGCAATACACCCTTCCGTGGGATAATAATATATTATTAGATATATATATATTATTAATATATACTATATATATATTATATATATAATACTATATATAATATATATATTATATTTACTATTATAATATATATATATATATATTATAATATATATATAAATAGTATATATTATATTATTATATATCAGCACATTATATATATATATAGAATATATCTATATATAAAATATATTAGTCGAAAGAAGAGTGCGTGCGAGGTGACTGAAGCGACTGAATTGGTGAAAGACAAAGGTGCCGCTTTTAAGGAGTTAGAGCGATGTGTGGAATCAAAATTTGCATTGATAACAAGATTAGGAAAAGCTGAGGGAGTAAGAAGAATAAATTTGTATTTCTAGGTTTTTATTAAAACAGGCGTATGATAGGTTAATAAGGAAGCTGCTAGGCAGGTGTTATGATTCGGTGTGGGTGGTAGGCTTCCTGATGAATATCAAAAGTATTGATGACGATGTGGGAAGCCAATTGTCTGTGTTAAGAATAATATGGTGTTTCAAAGGATTGCGTTAGTATTATAGCGGAAGTGAGGCAGTTTGGTTATGTCCTCCTTGGGTAAATTCAATTGTATGATGGATGGGTTGATGAAAAGAATTTAGAGGTGGGGTGGCAGGAAATGGTGTGTAGAATGATGGAAGAATGAGATAGTGGAGGGTGCCCTAACCTATTATATGCGGAATGATTGGTTTTGTGTCGGTGAAGAAGGAGACAGTTTTGAGAGGATTGGTAGTAGAGAGATTTGCGCACTCTCACCAGGCCCAGCTATACATCTCAGGTTGTGTTAAATGAGAGGTTTGAAATAAACGCTTTAGATCGAGACGTAAGGTTATACGGGCGTTAGAGGCGGTGTGAGTTGCAGGACAGTCCTCGTCGTGAAGTAGTTATGTTAAAGTGAGCAGCTGGAACAAGTGTCCTGAGTTTAAATATTTAGGTAATGTGTTGGATGAGAAGGGATGATGCAGAAGGTAGTAGGAAAGTTGTGAATGAGAGGAAGGTTGCTGGTGCCAGATAAAAATCGTTTGGCTGAATGTAAAGGGACTAGTCTTGAGTGCGCGTAGGATCTTACATGAGGTATGTTGTTTACCTGTTTTGTAATTGTTATAGGTAGCGAGCACAATGGGGCTTGGAGATAAGAAGTATAGATTTAAAGTTCAATGGTTCAGATGGAGTCAATCTTAGGGGCACTGCTGAGCGTTGAAAAGAATTGATAAAGATGAGAATGAACGTCTTAGAAGAGCTTTGTGGTGTGAAGAAAAGGGTTTACAGAAAGGAGAAATAAATGAAAAGTATATTGAGATGGTTTGGTATGTGGAAAGATGAAAGATGATAGTCGATTAGGTTAAAGGCGATGTTATAGTTTGCGAGTGTGTTGGGAACCGACCGCGTGGGGACCGAAGAAAAAAGTGATTGAGTCCAGTAAACGAAATGTCGAGGAGAGAATATCGTGGGTTTGGCAGGAGGCGAGAATAAGTGCATAATTAGGATGAATGGCGGGGTTGTATGGGGCAATGGTTGTGCCCACTGGCCAAGAAGCATGAAACCCTTACATTGCGATTTACCATATGAGGGTCCGTCGCCAAGACGAGGTGCCATGGCAAGCTCTAGGTGGATTTTCTGTCTTTGACGAAGTTCTCCACTAATTAATGTACAATGTCAGAGGGGGCGGGTAAGCGGCTTTCCTTTCGACTTTTGTCATGTTATTCTACTGCTTTTCTTTCCGATGCATGACACGCACCTCACCCCCAGTCTTTTGGCAAAGAGGAAGATAAAGAAAGATAATTATATATATATTATATATAATATATTATATATATATAAATTATATATTATATATATATATATATATATATTATATATAATATAATATATAGTATATATATTATATATTATTATATATCAATAGTATATATAATTATAATAATATATATGATATATATATATTAGTATATATATATAGTATATATATATATAATTATATCAATATATAATTATATATATATAATATAAAATATATATATATTTGTATATAATATATATTATATATAATATATATATATTATATATATTATATATATTAATATATATATATATAAATATATATATATATAATATATATATATAATAATATATAAAATAGAATAATATATATATATTAAACGTGTGTGTGTTTGTGTGCTTAAATATAATCAGGTGTTTTGCAGTTGGTAATGATAAAATCTATATAATGGATTTATTTAATTTTTTTTTTATTTTAATGTTTGTTTGTGTTTAAAATTTTCATGAGTTGCCAAATAACTAAGAATTGTCAATCAGTTTTCTTAAACGAACAAAGATTAGTTTGCGCAATGTTTGTAATTTTGAATCTGGGTTAATTGCGTATTATTAAAACATTATTTAAAAAGTTTGCAAAGATACTTGAACACATTTAACTTTATACCTGTATTTATAATGTACAAATAATGAATGCACCTTGTTATAATTGATAAATATAATTAGTGATGAAAAATAATTGTTATAAATATAGTAACTTAATTAAGTCAGAGAGTTAATTAAAAATGGCTTCCAATCACTTATATATATATATATCTATATACATTATAAAGTTTAAAAATATATTTTTTTATTATTTAGATAAAGTTGCTGCTGAACTGGAATCCATTGGGCATAATTCGGTAATCTCTCAAGAACGAAGGAAAAGTCTTGTGATACATGCAAAGAAATTTCGTCTTTTAGCCGAAGGAGTTTATCCTTTTGATTTCCCCAAAGTTGATCAACATATGAAACAGAAAGATGTTAATAAAACGTCTCTCAAAAGACTTATAGTAAGTTACATGCATCTGCCGAGAGTATTTTTAGAAACTTGTTAGAAATAGATATAGTCATGCAAAATGGAGCCATCCCTCAAAACTGACATTTTATAGTAAAAAAATCATAAAATTAAGTTGTTTTTTTTTTTTTATAAAATAGAACCAACCTTCATAAAAGTTTGACATCTTTTCATTTGTATGTTTAGGAATCTGCGATAAGTTCAGAATCTCGGTTTTAATATCATGTTTGGTTGGTTCCTTTATGAAATAAACTAAAATGTCATCATTATACAATTAACTATTAATTTTTTTTTTTTTTTAAGACTATTTTCGTGGACGTATAACTTTATTTTTTGTAAGGAACATTTCACATTCTTAACTAAACAGCTAATAAATAAACATTTAATATATTTTTTTTTATTATTATTATCAGGAATTTGATGAAGAAATTTCTTATAAAAGAACCAAAATAATGGACGAGAATGATATAGAAGACATTGAGAATTACCAACCAGAGGAACCCGTGAAGAACCCCAAACAAAATACAACGAAGGAAATGTCAAAAAAGAAAGAAGCTAACATCAAAAGGAGAAAAATGTTAAAGAGAAAGAAAGTAATCAGATCGAAAGCTATAAAGAAGTACAAAAAAAACCCTAAAGCCTTGCAAAAATTTTTCCTGAAAGAAAAAGAAAAAAAATTGCTAAAACTACAAAAACGTATGGAAAATAACACTAATGATTTAAAATTGAAGAAACCTCATAATATTGATAATGCAATAAAGTCCGATATTGAAGCTAAAACTGGTATGCAAAATAATCCATCAAATAATGTTAAAAGCAAGAAGAATAAGATTATAAAGAGTGTTGACAAATTAAAAACTTCGAATGAAGAAAAACATACAGAAAGTAATTCAGATAATACAGGAAAGGTTAAGGAAGTGCAGAAACCCAAAAAAGTTGACAAAAATCTTATAAAAAATGCCAATACTCTTCAGAAAAAACAAAAAAAATCAAAAATTAATAGTAGTCCTTCTCAATCAGTAGAAAAGAAGTTAAAAAAGGAGGACCCATGGAATGAACCTCTTAAAGAAGGAGAAATTGAATTTAATGTCACTAAGAAAAAGTACTCAAAGAAAGTAAAGTCAGGCATGTTAATGGTGAGTAAGTAATTTTTCGTATTCTATTGCAAACTAGTCATTTGTTTTTTCTTCTTTTAATATAATCTGGTTTTGGTTACAAAATTTGCAGTCTGTAAAATAGCAAAATTGAATGATTTTCAACTTTGTTGTTTCGCAAATATTAGTCATAAACTGAGTATTTGATCTTTGATTGCAAATATAAAAGAAATTAAACGAGTATTTTCAGATTTTATCACTTTAATATAGTGATGCAAAAAAAGTTTTTCATTTTTTTTTTATTTATGTATTTTTTTGTGTTATATTGTAATAAGTTTTTCATTCTTTTTTTTTTCCGTTTGTTGTATTTTAGTAAAATGACTACTGAGCGTTTTTACTAAAGTACTTAGCATTAAACGTATAAAAGAAGACTCAAAAGTGCACTTTACTTATTAGAATGTAACATATATTTTTAAAATCACTACTGACTATTTTTAAATGCAATTTACTGATTATAATATAAAACATTTAAAAGTAAAAATTTTTTAAAAATTCACAAGTTGTATAATTTATGTATGATATATGTTTCATTTCAATTTTTGTCCTTTTTCGGTTTTGATGTTTTTTTTTATAAAGTTTTTTTTTATATATTCACAATCTTTTCTCCCCGAATCACAGAATGATGTCGTTTTGCATTACCATATAAATGTAGAATGATGATATTAAATTGTAAATATCTACTTTTTAATTTTTGCCGTATATTAAGGTATGGAGAGGAAGGGAGCTTTCATTTCGACTTACATCATGCTCGTTCTACTTAACTAATCCTCTATTTTCGCGTGAGTTAACACCACTACCTTTTCAATAAACCCCACAAGAGGTGCTAGTGGGCACAGCAGAGGGGTGGGGGAGGGGGATAAAGAAAGATAAAATTAATAATTATGAGAAAAGTAAGTAAATAAATTGAAATGAAATAATTTGGTAAAATACTTTAGAACTGTTTATACAGTTTTGTGAAGAATAATATAATATAAATTTGGGTATTTTAAAAACGGTGTGATCTCTTTATATATTTTTTTTTTAAGTTTTTATATTTTTTTAAAACTTTTTTTTGTTTTCCTACTCTACATCTTGATTGATTTTAAATCCTTCCAATGTGTATTTAAATAGCCTTTAGCGATTAAAGGTTTTCGCTTATTTCAGAGGAAAACGCCGAATGTGAATACAAAAGGAAAAACGTTAAAGATTAATCTAAAGAACAACACGGAACATGAATTTGTTGACTATAAAGTCGCTCTTAAAGAAAGTCCTGGAATTCCTTTTTCAGCTCAGAAAAAACCTCTGCCATCGGTTTTGAAGTCTTCCGATTCTCCAAATTTAATTAAATCTAAGAAAGTTATCTCCAGAATTAATTTTCTTAGGAGGAAGTCAAAATTTTAATACATAATTGTATTATTAATAGAATTTTAGAATATAATTAAAAAAAAAAAAAAAGCTTTTCAATAACCAAGGTGATTCACTTTAGTAGTAAGTCTTTGATGGTTAGTCGTGGTAGAACTCAGCTGGCAACTTGGGTTAATAATAAAACTATACTGAATGGGTAGGTCATTGGAAACAAATTATTGGCATATTTTAAATAAAAATAAATCGGAAATTTAGGATTTAGGGAAAATCTGTGGATAGTACTAACACACAAATAAGAATGATGGACTGTATATTTTAATTCAGCAATGTCAAAGTTGGGGACACCTGTTTCACCCTCTTCATATTTAAGGAAAATTTAATTTTTTGTAGAAGTTTTTTCAGGTTTCATTTTGTTTACTTTTATTGGTTGCAATTTGTCTTGTACATGCAGGCATAATAGTGACAATTTAAACGATCATCTCTTATTATCCTGCATATTAAACCAAATACATCTGGATAGAATCATCTTTTGGGGTGATCTTTGGGCCATGGTGTACTAGTGTCCGCCTCCATAGTAAAAGACCTTCATTTTATCACCCTCTTCATCTCGAAATTAGATCTGGCTGTGCAGTATGCGACCCAGCTTCTTCAATATCCAAATCCTACTAGGCTCAAAGGCAAATGGATTCAGTTTACAATCAATGCATCTTAATTTTTCATGAAGCCTTTAGAGAGCCGGGGACGCGAGGGAGGGCTCGCAACTCAAACGTCAGCCTAACAACGGATCTTAGAGGACAGGGGTGAGTGGTGAATTATCTCTGCAGACCGGCGCTTCACCTCGGCGGCGGGGCTTAAATAATGTAATGTGGCTCGAACATTCTACAGACAATTAATACTACTCGTTCACATATTGTTCCTTATGCTCTCTTTTTCAAATCCTTTAGCTAACGGTAATATTCCTTCTAGGCAAATTGACCCAACGTACATACAAATTGGCCGTTTAATCAATCACGGCGCCTCCACACTGGAGCTATACAAAATTTGGGCCGTCTTTCAACTGAAACTGCTTTCGGTCCGTTTCAATAACTGCTCTGTATTCTTGCTTAAATATCCTTTTATCAAAAATAATTTAATAAAATTAACAAAAAGCGTAATTATTTTTTTTGGTTGTATACGTGTTCGACCATGCAAATCATACAGCTTACTTGCAACATCATTATTCGGATTCGAAGCTAGACTCAATTAATTACGGGGCCTTCTAATTTATGAGTCCTTTTGTCGATCTCGTTGAACTTACCCGGGACTGTGTTCAACCGGTCATAGCAAGATTGCACCGCGAAAGTCGGAATGCAGTCCACTGAAGCAAAAACAATATTCGGATTATTAATCAACCTTGTTTAATTTAGCTATTCTTGGCCTGAGAAGAGAGGGGCTGGCCCGGAGGAACAATACATAGGGAAGCTATAAAATAAAAAAAAGAAAATAAAAAAAATAAAGGAGAAAATATCAGGGAAATTCAAAAACAGAAAATAGGATATCCTGGGAAATTATTCTGAATGAATTGTGTCAGATAGCGATACCACAACCTCGGCGAAACCGGATTATCGACGCATTGTTATAATCTTACTGACATAACTGTAGTATGTATCGATCTGCTAAGAATCCGAGGTCGGGCAAGAGAGAATTGATGAGCATAAATTAAACCATCACCAAGCGGAGTAAGTGTTGTGGTTCTCGGAGAAAGTAAATTAACCATCAGAAGGAAAAGGGGTATCCCTTATCATGAGTACGCGGAGAGGATGAGTAGTGGTCACACTAAGGGAATGTGTATTATTGTTAGCGCGGTAATCAGTTTTAAAATACATAGTTGCTGGGGTGTTAATCTGTCAAGTTCCTTCATGAGTACGGGCTAATTTAAGAACAGTATTACGCGATTTAAAAATTGTCAGATCGAGTACTAAGAGTTGAAATAAAATGGCTAAGTGGAACTGTAAGGGTAATCATGTGTACCAAATCCTTTTGTCATCTTGTTGTATAGTTATACTCATCACTGCCATATATTTCCTTCACTTATATTTCTTGGATAGGAACTTCCACACACACTCTGAACAGCCATCGAATTTAAACATAACGTTTTTGTTAGTAAAACTCTATGTTGAATTCCTCCTCAGCTTCGGATTATTAATCTAACAATAATAAATAAAAAATACCTGATTTATATTTTGCTCCTTTGCTTTTTGCATTCTTATGTGAATATAGTTTAAGTTTGATAGAGAGATGTTGCTCACATTCAGTGAAATCTCGGATGGGCTGGCATGGTTTCAACGCCCACCTCTGTTTACCTCCAAAAAAAAAAAAATTAAATTAAATTTCAATCTATGAGCGGTATAAAAGGTAAACTGACCGCCACGACTAACTGCCAATAATAAATGCATTCCCCAACATATGCAAAATTTGAAAGTGCACAAAAGTAGAATCATCAGCGATTAAATAACGTTATTTTTCAATATCTATTAATAAGACTTCGTGTCTTTAATGGAAGAGGAGATTGTGTGTGTGAATTTAGAGTAAAATCTTGGTTACATTCTCTTTATGTATAAATATGGTGAGACTACTATAAGTTTAATTAAATTATATATAATAATTGTATATATAATATATCCTTATATAATATAAGGATTAAATATAATACTATATAAATATATATTATATAATATAATTAATATATATATAATGTATTATATGTATTATATAAATATATATAACTAGTATATATAGTAATATAAGTGAGTATTAGTATATTATTTTATGAGAGAGAAGAGAGAACCCAATGTAGTAAAACTTGACTGGTGATCACCGTGAATTAATTATTTTATATATATACTATATAGTATATATATATATAATATACATAAATATATATATATATATTATTATATATTATATTATATATATATATACTTATATAATATATTTATATATTATATATATGAGGTATGTCAATAACTGGAAGAAAAAAGGATACACTAGTTTTTGTTTTGTAAGGATTTAATATTTAAAAAAAAAAAAAATCAAAAATGTCTCGTGGGCCGTGAATTGTAAATCTTATTCTAATATATAGATTGGGGATAAATAATTAAAATAGATTATAAAAAGAACTTTAATGAAAATTAATACTGAAGTTGTATAAATTAATTATCTTACACAATTTATCAAAACCAGCTGAAAAAAATAAATAGTTAATACTTGTAAAATAAATTGGTACCTTAATTAATAATCTCGAGCAGTAATAAGAAGAAAACTAAAATCTTTTTAAAGAGAATAAATACAGTATGAGAATTACTTGAGGAAAATAAATAAATAAAAAATAATTGCAAATAGTTAAATGTTAGACACAGAAAAACATGATAATGGTCCACTGATTATAAAATTATTGATCATTATTACCTCAATATAAAATGCCATTAAAAAAACATCAAGTTTTGTTTACATATTACGAAGATTATAAGAAATCAAATACAATGTACATTTAAGTTCTGAATTTTAAGCAAATTCTTAAAAAAAAAAAATTGTTTATATAAGCGTAGATAAAATTAACGTCATGATATTAAAGTAACGAACAAAGTAATCAAATGACATGAAGTTTACAAGAACTGTAATATGAAACAACATTTATGATAAGATATTTCTGTCCAGAAATTACTTAGAATAGAAGTAACCTTTTTACTCTTATGAAGAGCTTAACAGTAAAGAAAGTTTGTGAAATCTCATAAATTTATTTATAAAATGGATTATTATAAACATTATTAAAAAAAAAAATCAAGGAGCATTATGCTTTAAGGGGAGACTTCATAACTAGACCCCCTACTTTTTGAAGGCAAAATCAAAATTTTCCCTTTTTTTTTTTATTATCTAAATTAGTAGAAAAATTCCTCCTGAACATCATGGTGTAATTATTTTTTGGAAATTCGAATGGTTTTTTAGATACAGAAATTTATTTAGAGAGGTGTCGAACTAAAAAATTCCAATTCCAGTCAAAATTGCAATTCCAGGTTCAGGATCAAAAATGTTTAATTTTTAATAACGGAATTTTTTGTTTTTTTTTTGTTTTGCAATTTCCAACCCAGGCTCCAGCTTTTACTCGGTAAATAGGTGAAGTCGAAGTCGGAGCCGAAGCTTGAGCCAGAGCCAGAGCCAAAGCCGTGATCATGATATACTTATCAAGTAATTTTTTTTTTAGGTAAAAAATTTGTTACCAAAAGAAGTACTGATTCAATTTTCACAATGGTGGAGAAACCTAGTCGGAATACGGGACCGGAGCCGGAGTCCAAGTGGACCGAGAGTCGAGCCGGAGCCTTGAGCCGGAGCCGGTATATAAGATTTTTTTCAATAAATATTTCCTTTGGGAAAATATATTACCCAAAGAAGTGCTGGACAATTTTCAAAATAGTGTAGAAACTTAGCCGGAGC
>JABUQX010008301.1:22500-30000 GCA_015478945.1 Trachelipus rathkii
AAATCAATAGAAGGTTGCTTGGAACGCTATATATTAATATATATATATATATATATATATATAAATATATAATATATTTATAATTATAATATATATATAAATAATATATATATAATATATATTATATATAATATATAATATTTTATATATATTATATATTATATATATATATATATATAATGAAAGAAATAAAGTTTTTTTTCTTGCCGTCTAAAAAATGAAAATTTTCCAATGTTTATTTGCGTTTTTCTAGCATTTCATTTTTTTCCTTACATGATATATAAAAAAAATTCATTAAAAAAACGAAGCAGATTTTTTCTTAAAATTTTGGTACCAAGCTCACATATAAACGTGAAAACAAACTGACGTTTATATTAAATGGTTTGGTAGAACGTAAGGTGGTGTCAACCATGTTGACTATTCTCTGTTCAAAAATTTTTGAAAGTACTTTTCAGAGATTGTAAAAAAATTTTTTTAAAAAACAAATTTTTCAAATAAGGTTGTTTAAATAAAATTTATTACCACACTAAATTGAGTATTTTTTTTAAAAAAAGTTTGGGCAAAATTTCTGCAATTGGAAATTCTTGAAATTTTGAGATTTTATGGCATTTTTTGTGGAAATTCAAAAAAAAAAAAATTCCTCTCTTCACCTTAAACTTTTCAAAAACCAACAGTTTTTTTTTGTTTGTTTTTTTTCATAAAATTAAAAGATATCATAGTTGTTCATCAAAAAAACATTTACTTTTTATCGGTTTGGAATAGTTGAGGTTTTGCTATGAAGTCTCCCTTAAGTTGTAATCTGTGACACCTTGATTTTATAATATATATAATATATATATATATATATATATATATATATATATATTATATATATAATATATATATAATATATATATATTATATATAATATATATATATATATATATATATATATATATAATATATATTATATTATATATTATAATAATAATAATAATAATGATAGTAATATAATAAATAATAATTAAATTAATCTGAACTTAACAGCTTGTTGAAATCTCATGGTATTGAAAGATTTTCAACAAATTATAAGAAATGAACTAGCATTGCACATTGGAATACTATTTATGTAGTAAGTTAAAATTATAAAAATTAGACAATTATTGGATGGGGGGGGGGAGGAAAATTTTCAAATGTTGCTAGACTTTCCTCAGAACTACGCGACTTTTCCTGTAATTTATTCTAAATAATAATGATGAAAAAAAGGAGTTTCGAATGCAGATCTTGAAATCTTTCAGAGGTTAAATAATAATAATAAAAAAAATTAGTATTTGTCGTTACTGGTCATTCGGAAATGGCAATTCTGGTTTGGGAACTAACACCAAGATTTAGCGAAAGGAACGAATTATATTGGAAGACTATCTCCTAAACAGATATTTATTGTAAAGAGGCAAAGACTTGGATTCCTACAGAATGTAAAACGATTCTCATACGGAATGTTACGTAGGGTGGGGGAAGAATTTTTGTCTGGAGGCAGTACACCTTGATGGGCAAGAGGAATCTTCCTTCTTAGACAATTGATTGTCGTGTGTTGAATTTGTAAACATGTTAATTCTCCTTCCTGTGGCGACTACTAAGATAACGAAACAACCAGGTTCTTAACTATTTAACACAACGCAACTTAGTGCGGCAAAGGATACTCTGTAGTCGGTAGAGAAGGTAGGACCTTATGATTTTCCTAGATGCAGCTTGCTACAAAGCTCTGGTAGATATTTCGTTTCCTAGTATATCAACATTGACGGAACTCTGCAAAGGTTAACAATTATCTTGTGTGTGTGGAGCCGAAAGAAATCATCATTGACAAGGGTCAGAGCGTAATTAATATATATTTAACCGTGCCATGAGTGCACTTTTTGAGTAGGAGAAAATAATACGTTTGGTCAGAATTAAGAGTCATGATTTAGAAATCACCAAAATCAATGCCACTAACTCAGCAATGAATATTAACGAGTAGGGGAAAAAGGATGCAATAGAATAAGGTCGGGAGACTACCGATATTACCATTTCACCCTTCGTCGGAAGCCACCATTTTAAACCATTACGACACACCTGTAAGGTGTAGTACAAACACAACTCGTAATAGTTTTCAGATGCGAATGGAAGGACTGCTTGTAGAGAAAATGTAAGGAAATAGTCAAGGACAGAAGTTACAACATAAGTAAGCGGTCATTTATCAGGATGTAGCGCCATTATATCGATAAAAAATGTCAAAAGTACGTAAGGGTCTAAAGATAGAATTATGAGCATATTTGTTGAACTCGTCATTGAGACTGAGGGATTATATAATCTACCTCAAGGATAATTATCGAATGGCCCAGGTCGCTATACGCAAACCATCGTTTTGAATAAGGGCCAGTAGGCTTAGGTAAGACTTATAGATTTATATAAAACATTAGCACACCTTAACTTCCTTTCTGAAAATGTAAAGTACTTATAATTTATTGGTCATCATTCCCTTTCCACTTCAAAATCGTAAACTATTCCACTTACCCCAGCTTCAGTAAAAATAAACTTTTATTTCTCATTTGTGTGGCTTGTTTTTCATGTAGTACTGCTACAAACAAGTCAACACTTGAATAAAATCATCTGATAATGTTCAAACTTCAAATATTTTTCTTGCATATTCTCAACCACTGGTCACATTTTGAATACAAGTTCATATTCTGGTTCATCCTTCTACTTCAAAGGTGTTATCCTTCATATGAAGATAGTACCAAGTTGGTAAAATTTTTGCCTGCCTATAACTCCAGTCACCGTTTCGTTGCGTGAGGTAAGATGGGATTTTTTCCCACAATCATCATAATATGCAAGAAAATAAATTCTTCAATTTCCAGTTGTTTGCGGAGTAACATATTCTCCATCATCAGATACAAATTGGACTGTTCAGGCATCGATTAAAAGATAGATATGTAAATGCTCTTAAATCTGCTAATTATAAATTTTCTAGGGACCTACGCGTCCATTGAAAATGATCTAGAAACCTTTTAGTACCACTGAGATCGCATGTTACATAATTACAGCTCTAAATATGTTTTAAACTAAACAGGTGGCACTACCGGGAAGGCCTCCAACATTTAAGCTTTTCCCTTGCTAAATACTCTTTGACAAATCAGAATATAAAGTAGTCAGCAGATTTGTATTTGAAATCTTAATTATTTTTAGTTCAATATATGTTATTTTATGAATAAAAAAAAAATCTTATGTAGATATAAGTTTGTTACAATGTGGAAAACTTGCAACGTTGGTTTCAGAGGTCTTACTATGAATAAAAAGGTTCATAATCTCTTTATTGGATATTTAAATGGCGGCCTTCAGACATCGTCCCTTTCCAAATCTTAATTCGGCACCGGTCCAAAAACGTCGCTCCTGTATCCTTGCCACTTCGCCTACATTTAACAGCTCTGCCGTTTTCCTTTTCTATAACGAACTTTAAAATTTACAACATTTAAGTTGTGATCATATTTGAAACTACGGTGGTTTCTGTAGAATAACCCCCTCCCCTCAAAAATAACACAACTAATATATATATTTCTTTCTTTCT
This sequence comes from Trachelipus rathkii, assembly GCA_015478945.1. Lineage (NCBI taxonomy): Eukaryota > Metazoa > Arthropoda > Malacostraca > Isopoda > Trachelipodidae > Trachelipus > Trachelipus rathkii. The sequence continues at coordinate 26,081 of JABUQX010008301.1, forward strand.
TTCTTCACCTTCCTCTTTGCCCCAAGATTGGGGGTAAGGTGCTGTACAAGCATCGGAAAAGAAAAGCAGTAGGAGAACATGACAAACGTCGAAAAGAAAGGCCCAGCCTTACCGCCCCCCCTCTGTACATTAATTAGTGAGAGCTCGTCCAGACAGAAATCCACCCACGAAGCATCATGGACTGCGACGGCCGCTGCACTATGGTAAATCGTCCATGTAAGGGTTCATCCGCCTGGCCCAGGTGGGCCACAACCATAGCCCATACAAAACCCCGCCATTCTCTCCCTAATCATGCACCTTTATTCTCGGCTCTGCAAACTCACATTTCTCTCCTTCAGACATTCTCACCGACTCAATCCACTTTCTCTTCGGTCTCCCAGCCGGTCGGTTCCCAACACACTCACCACTATACATCCGCTAACCAACCTACTATCATTCATCTTTCCACATGACAAACCATCCTCAACATACTTTCATTTATTCTCTCATTTACCCCTTTCTTCACACCACACCACTCTCTAATACGTTCATTCCTCTCATTTTATCAATTCTTCTCACACCTAGCACACCTAAGATTGTCCATCTGAACACATTGAACTTTAGATCTATACTTCTATCTCCAGACCATATCCTCACTACTACCATAACACAGGTAACAACAATACCCATGTAAGAACCCTAGCACACTCAGACTTAGTCCCTTTGCAATCACAACGATTTACCAGCCGCAGCCACCTTCCTGCCATTCAAACTTTTCCTACTACATTCACAACTTTCCTACTACATATATATATATATATTATATATATATATATATATATATATATATATATATTATATATTATATATATATATATTATATATATTATATTATATATATTATATATTATATATTAAATATATATATTATTGCTGACTGTCGTCGGAGTTGGACGCATTTAAAACAGAAGGGAAAAATATATATATTATATAATAATATATTATATATATATATATTATAGTATATATATATATATAAATATATATATATATATTATATATATATATATATATTATATAATATATATATATAATATATATATATTATATATATATATATATATATATATATATTATCAATTATAATATTATATATATATATATATATATTTAATTTATTTATTTTACAGTCGAAAAATAACAAATAAATCTGTCAATTAAACCAATCTTTAACAAAAAGGTCATATAAAAAATAATTACATTCTACTGACTAGAAATCGGAACACAAATCTAAGATTCAAGAGTCAAATTACGTAAAAGTAATGCCTTAAGAAACGGTTCACTTCTCACAAAAATATAACATGAAAACACAAAGAACGTACCTTCAAGTTTAGTTATGCTACAAGACACAAAAAAAAAATCATAAATGAAGATAATTTTTTTTTCCTTCCTTTTTCTCTTGTAGAAATCCATTTCAATATTCAGTCTTTTATTACGTGTAAGGCTTGGTGTAAAGTTTTTCGTTTCCCTCATTCTCTACATTCCTTTCAGGGAGAATTTCTTTCCATGCACTGGACAGTTTAATTTATTCCAACTTAAATTATTTTCAATTTTAGAGATTCTATATTTATAGCACTGAACATGAGAAATTTTATTTTTTGGCATTTTATTTTAAAATTGTACCCAAGATTATGAACCCAATTAGAATTTTCCACATCTATTGGTTCCCCATCTCTAAATATTAATCCAGCTTATGTAACTTAACAAAGTTCTTCCATAACATTACTTCTCTTCCCATCCTTCCTCTAATATCTCTTGTCTTCTCTATATAGATGTTTTTTTTCTTTTTAAATTTATCTTTTATATTTCTTTAGGAAAATTACACTACTCTGATAAGCCTCTTTTTTTCCTGAAGAAAAATCTTTAATCATCAAATTAAAAATCATATGTAATTTTGATTAATAGGCTGCTTTCACTTTTTCGAAAATTAGCAAAATTAATTAAAAAATAAAAAACAAAAAAATTGTATGTTCAACGCTTTATCATATTACTTATTTAAAAAAAAAAAAAAAATTTACTTTTACATTTTGCCTCCAAAAATTAAAAATGATTTAACATAAAGACTAACTTTTGCAATATCCAGAACAATAATAATAATAAACAAAGAGAGCAACCACTTATCTCTGTCTGCTGTAAACGAAAACAGCCTCATTGATTGCTCTATGACGCAAAAATATGTCACTTCCAAATTTCAAAAAAGAAACGAAAAACATATCCTGAAATTTAATGTCTCCAAAATGATAACTTCATTCTTGCAGCTTCATTAGCTATGCATTCTAACATCAAATTTTCCACTTACAAAGCTGAACAAAAATATTTCTTTAAAAACACAAAATGTAACACCAAGTTTTACTAGTGTTTTGTTTCTCTTACAAAATCCCAGACAATTTTTGAGTTCAAACATTTCCAGTTTAATAATAATAATAATAATAATAATAATAATAATAATAATAATAATAATAATAATAATAATAATAATAATAATAATAATAAAAATAATAATAATAATAATAATAATAATAATAAAAAAAATAATAATAATAATAATAATAATAAAAATAATAATAAAATAAAAATAATAATAATAATAATAACAATTTTCTCCAGTCAGTAGTACTTAGCCCCAATTCACCATACGGAGCAAAAAGCCACTAGATTTATGGAAACATATTTTCTTCACTACCTGACTATGAAAATATTTTAAAATTAAAAGGAATGAGATCTGGAAACAATCTGAAGCCTGAACTTTAGCAGTGGTCATCCTAAAAATCTAAAATTATTCTTTTTTCTCATGTGGTCCTTGCGATTCTTTAGATTTCCCTGAAACCAAAAAGGGGGACACGTTAGAAAATTGTTAAAAAATATTTCACAAGATGAATATAATCATCACCACCTATCCCTTTCTTCTAAATAACTGGGGGTAGGGTTCTCAAATATGCACAGAAAATCCGAGGTAAGCATGAGTATTTCTAAGATATAAATAAGTAATAGCGTACCCCGAAACCAACTACCAATATACCAATATAGACACAAACTGTGGTGAAGGAAAAGGATTGAAAGATGTAGATAATTATTTTGAAAAATAAGGGGAAAGGAATATTATATATATATATATATATATATATATTATATATATATATATATATATATTATATATATATATATATATATATATTATATATCTATATATATATTTATATATATATATATATATAAAACTACCTATTAACGACTACCCTTATTAACGTGCTTTATCCCCTATGCAGGGGGTACACGGGGGGACCACAGGAAATCGAAATTTAAGGCCGGCTATCCCAAACCCGCGCCACCCAACGTGTTTGCATCAAGTTTTTATTCTTGCCGGTTAAGATAAGACCAACTGCTACGCGAAGATTGACCAGCGTCCTCTCGTTGAAGAGGCGGTGATGCACCTCCTGCGCCACGAGGCGTTCTAATATATATAGTATTAGTATATATATTATATATATATATATATATATATATATATATATATATATATATATTATATATATATTATATGTTTTATATTTATTATATAAATCTATATATATATATATATATATATATATATATTATATATATATTATATATTATATATATAATATATATAATACAATCATCATCATCATATTCACCCTTCTTTCCCAGACTGGGAGTAAGGTACGTCACATGCATCGGAAACAGAAGAGTAGTAGAAGAATATGACGGAAGTCGAAAAGAAAGCCCAGCCTTACCTCCCCCTTTATACCCTTAAGTGAGAACTCGTCGCAGTAAAAAAAAATCCACCTTAGGACTTCACGGGACTTCGACCGACTCTCACTATGGTATCTCGTCAATGTAGGGTTCATCCCTTGGTCCTG
>JABUQX010008302.1:2500-5000 GCA_015478945.1 Trachelipus rathkii
ATGATATATAATATATATATAATATATATATATATATATATATATTATATATAATATATATATATAATATATATATATATAATATATATATATATTATATATATATAAGGTATATATATATTATATTTAACCCTCCTTCAAAAAATTGAGAAAAATAAAACCGATATAAAAAACCGGTTTACATTTATAACTTTCTTTTGACAACGTTTTGAAATCTCAAACCTTTTCAAATTATACTAAAGATATAGGATTACATTTTGATAAAATTTTATATTGATCAAAGTTGTATTTAAGTAATTATAGACATATTTAAGCCACTTGCCAAAATAGGCCTTTCAAAATGTAGAAATCATCATTTTAAAGTTTTCTTTCCCTTTCCTCGTTAACCAGGTGCTCCATGAGTGTCAGACTTGGTTAGTATTTCAAATTGATCCTAACACTCTAACCTTTTACTTGTATAAATGTCATTGACCTCCTTCAATCGAAAGGTCAAGTATTTGACCCCGGCTGACCTTGCATTTTTCTATATCGAAGTATTAACATATCTTGCTTCATAATTGTGCTAGAGACTTGATTCTTGTACCAAATTGATCAGTATAGAATACTGGTCTTATTAATTGTTGTTAAAATTGATAATTATCCTTAATTGAAAAGTTATATTTATCATATAATTTTCTATGAGATAAAAAATATCCTGTATTAAACACGTGGAAAAGTTGCCAAAGATTGCCATTGAAACTTTCGATAATTTTTATAACAAATTCACATCACTCTATTCAACAAATTTATTTATTTAGTATATAGTTTTAAATTTGCTATCTTTTGATAGTAAATTTGTTGTTTTAACGTAAATAATTAAAATTGAGGTTTATTTAATTAATTACGCATCGCCAACTCCTCAGCGTCGTTTTCGTGGACTATAAAGAGTCGAGCGCGACTGAGTTTGGCATTCTATTTCATAATTACTGCAAGTTCATCAGTAGACTCTGTCCCCTTAATTTGTATCCCGAGTCGAATCAGAATTTCTACAAGATCATTTATAATGCAGTTCGAGTAATAAAATATTTTATGATGAAGCTTGTTCCTCTAATGAGCTTCCCCCATCATTTTTAGAGGTTCAGCGCCGGTTTTTGGAGGCGTCTTACCGACATTTAATTCAGGGTTGAGAATGCTTTTTTTTTATAAATTCTCAACGGAACCATTGAAAACTTTCCTTCCGTTAAATGGTGATTTTAGGAAATTTGTGTAGGTATGTCATCATAAAGCCTTCTGGACAAATTGATAGGACCCCATTAATGGCTATTAGCCCCCCTTCTCCCCTATTTCAGATGTTAGTAAAAAAGGCAATAGTTTTTGTTTCGTATATATATTAATTTTTGATAAGTGTTTTAATATTGTATAACAAATCAGTCTCTTCTTGTTGAGTTGTTCCAGTCAGAATAATTCAACTTGAACAGTGGACCCACGAGTTGTTATACAATATTGATACACTTCTGTTAGAATAGTTCTCAAGGTTGAATTAAATTCGATTGGCCCACGTTTTTTTAGTCATTCAGTTTTCATCACTGAATATTAAAAATCCGCGTCAATCACCTTTCAACCTAACTTTTTTAATTCGTCTTCACTTTAGATGTCCAGTTTTATTGATAGGTGGAAGAATCTTCGAGTTTTTTATCTATCTTTTATTCTCCCTCTTTTTTCGGTGAAAGTTTAAAAATATGATATTTACACACATTTTTTCCCAACGTGATGTATACTGATTTTTTGTTTATTTTTTTACACATGCAAACAATAAACTCGCACACAAGAAAAATAAGCAAAACGCTAAAGGGGAAACTTGGGAAAGTAAAAGATTTGGGGAAAATTTAATATAAAAGGAATTACTGTTAAGATCGAAAATTTCACTGAGATAGTAGGTTATAAGTTACTGCCTCGTCGCTGAAAAAATGAAAACCATTTTTATTAATATTAAAACTTAAATATGGATTGTAAAGAGTATAGAAAATAAAAAGGTTAAAAATATTAAATAAATCATAAATCAGAATATTGCAAAATTTTCATAGCGAAAATTTGATTTTTTGAGAGCATACTCGAAACTGAAACTTCATTTAAATTTATCTTTTAGACCTTTCCCCTTTTGAGTTTTATGATTGAAAATCAATCTCTATATATATATCTGACGAATGGTATATATAAACTCATAAATATTTATTCAAAAATATTAAAAAATAGCTTTGATAGTTGATCGCGTGCCGAAAATTTTCGGGTCAAAATTTGACAAATGAAATAGCTACTTGAAATGATTCATCCAATTAAAATTACTATTTGTAATTGAAATTATATAATTTTTATTACATAAATATAATTTCTATATATATATAGACTCATATATATATATATATATATATATATATATATATATATATATATATATATATATATATATATATATATATATATTAATATATATAATATATATATATATATATATATATATATA
>JABUQX010008302.1:25000-31384 GCA_015478945.1 Trachelipus rathkii
AGTAGCCATATCCTACACAACACAAAAACCTTTCCATAAAAAATTCTATTACATAACTTTTCTCTCTAAAATTCGAACTATTAGATATATATATCTTATACATAGGATAAAGAAAAGAGGATATTATGCTCTATTTTATGAGTTCGAGAACCTTTTGAACATAATTATATATATCAACAAAACATCCTTTCAAAATATCAAACATTATAATAATGAGACACCACAAATAAAAAAATATAAAACGAGAATCCTGGACTCAATCAAGTAAGAAGAAGAAATTATACGGTATAACAGCTATACAAAATCCGAAAGAGCACTTCGTTAGTAGAGTTCCGAAATCACACAAAAACCTTTCTCAACCAGAGGAAAATATCAAAGAGATCACTTTTCTACAAACTTGTATCTTCTCAAGGCGAGTGAATCTTGCCATTTACTATGTCTCCTCAGATACAACACACTCATAAAATACCAAACAATATACGTTTCACTAACACACCTCCCACAAAATATATATGAATATGACACACGAATATAAAAATATGCAAAGATCCTGTCCAAGCGATCTCTCTTAAGACCAGTTATTTAACAGCATCAATGTGTAACACAATATATCAACATGAGAGGAGTCACCAATAGTCTCAATCAATCAAACGAAAACACTATTAAAACGTGTTCTAGAAAGAAATTATATAGTTCAAAATTTAATACTGTTTACGAGCGTTGTGGTGAGTTACAGTGAAGTAGAGCTTGAGATATATCTGACATATTATAGATTATTCTCGAACCAATCTCTATAAAAATATCTAAATATATAGTTTACCATATATTATTCCACATATTTTGTACACTAAAAATAAATAGTAAGAGGGCCTGTATATGTAAACGATGAAAATATAAATACAAAGCCTAACTTACTCAACTATAACCTCGAGCGATAACCCTCTTAGAGCTTTACCTAACTACATCAAATAAACACCTACTTCACTCAATAAATAATCTAAATCAATCACTATCTTTACTCTAACCGATACTCTTGACTATTATATCATACAAGTAGGGAAATTGAAGCGTCATTAAATGTATAACGAACCTTCCTCGAACCATGCTTATATAAATAAGTACTATAAAAATTTCCATAATTATACATAAACAGTGTGACCAATAATATAAGAGAGTCTAAGTGAGAAAACAAATGTTTATCTTCGATATAGCGAGCCACGTATATACAGCTATAATACAAATCCAAGGACAACTAAACTAGGATGAATATCTCATAACTACATCAAAATATCAAACAACTTCATCTACCAAAAAAATCAACCTTCAAAAAATCACTTTTCTCACGATTATTCGTATTTCAGGAGAGTGAATAGCCATTTAATATGTTCAGGAGACCACAACAAATATAATATCTATATATAGAAATACTCTCGAAACTTTTTAACATTTCTTAAAACAAAAAACCACACAAGATATTATCACCGAACCATTTTTACTTACGAAAAGTCAAAAATCTCATAACAGCTTAATTGTTCACCCAAATTCAAGAAAGCACAGACCCCAGTTTATTCATCATCAAATCACACCGAGAGAATTTAATGACCTTTATGAAAACCATATCTAGAGAATTATTATAACGAAAAAATAACTTTTTTACGACTTGTATTTCAGGAGGAATAGCCCTTTATATGTTCGAACCACAACAACTCTCATTTCAATTAGTTTCAACATTTTTTTTTTTTTTTCTGACAAAAATAAATAAGAACCTGTACTCCAAAAGTATAAACAAGCTAGTTACCAAATCCGAAAGACACCCTATGTTCCTCACACAAAAAACTTTCTACTAAAAATATCAAAAATCACTTTTCTACGACTTGTTTTTCAGGAGGAATACCATTTATATGTTCGAAACACAAAAATCCAAAAATTTCCAAATTCCAAAATTTTTTGACAAAAATAAATTAAAAACCTGTTACTCCAAAAGTATAACAGCTATTACAAATCCGAAGACACCCTAGTGTTCCTCACACAAAAACCTTTCTAAAAATATCAAAATCACTTTTCTACGACTTGTATTTCAGGAGGAATAGCCATTTATATGTTCGAACCACAAAAATCCAAAAATTTACAAATTTCAACATTTTGACAAAAATAAATAAAAAATCCTGATTACTCCAAAAGTATAACAAGCTATTACAAAATCCAAGGACACCTAGTGTTCCTCACGACAAACACCTTCTAAAAATATCAAAATCACTTTCTACGACTCGTCTTGTATTTCAGGAGGAATAGCCATTTATATGTTCGAACCACAAAAATCAAAAAATTTACAAATTTCAACATTTTGACAAAAATAAATTAAGAACCTGTTACTCCAAAAGTATAACAGCTATTACAAATCCGAAGACACCCTAGTGTTCCTCACACAAAAAACCTTTCTAAAAATATTCAAAAATCACTTTTCTAACGGACTTGTATTCAGGAGGAAATAGCCATTATATATTGTTCGAACCATAAAAATCTAAAAACTTGCAAATTTCAAAATTTTTGACAAAAATAAATTAAGAACCTTTACTCCAAAACTACAACAGCTACTAACAAATTCGAAGACACCTTAGTGTTCCTCACACAAAAACCTTTCTAAAAATATCAAAATCACTTTTCTACGACTTGTATTTCAGGAGGAATAGCCATTTATATGTTCGAACCACAAAAATCCAAAAATTTACAAATTTCAACATTTTGACAAAAAAAATTAAGAACCTGTTACTCCAAAAGTATAACAGCTATTACAAATCCGAAGACACCTTAGTGTTCCTCACACAAAAACACTTTCTTAAAATATCAAAATCACTTTTCTACGACTTGTATTTCAGGAGGAATTGACCATTTATATGTTCGAACCACAAAAATCCAAAAATTTCCAAATTTCAACATTTTGACAAAAATAAATTAAGAACCTGTTACTCCAAAGCTATAACAGCTATTACAAATCCGAAGACACCCTAGTGTTCCTCACACAAAAACCTTTCTAAAAATATCAAAATCACTTTTTCTACGATTTTTATTTTAGGAGAAATATCCATTTTTTATCTTCCAACCAAAAAAAATACAAAAAATTATACGAAAATTTCAAACATTTTTGACAAAAATAAATTAAGAACCGGTTACTCCAAAAGTATAACAGCTATTACAAATCGAAGACACGGCTTAGTGTTCCTCACACAAAAACCTTTCTAAAAATATCAAAATCACTTTTCTACGACTTGTATTTCAGGAGGAATAGCCATTTATATGTTCGAACCACAAAAAAACAAAAATTTACAAATTTCAACATTTTGACAAAAATAAATTAAGAACCTGTTACTCCAAAAGTATAACAGCTATTACAAATCCGAAGACACCCTAGTGTTCCTCACACAAAAACCTTTCTAAAAAATATCAAAATCACTTTTCTACGACTTGTATTTCAGGAGGAATAGCCATTTATATGTTCGAACCACAAAAATCCAAAAATTTACAAATATCAACATTTTAACAAAAATAAATTAAGAACCTGTTACTCCAAAAGTATAACACCTATTACAAATCCGAAGACACCCTAGTGTTCCTCACACAAAAACCTTTCTAAAAATATCAAAATCACTTTTCTACGACTTGTATTTCAGGAGAAATAGCCATTTATATGTTCGAACCACAAAAATCCAAAAATTTTCAAATTTTAACATTTTGACAAAAATAAATTAAGAACCTGTTACTCCAAAGGTATAACAGCTATTACAAATCCGAAGACACCCTAGTGTTCCTCACACAAAAACCTTTCTAAAAATATCAAAATCACTTTTCTACGACTTGTATTTCAGGAGGAAAAGCCATTTATATGTTCGAACCACAAAAATCCAAAAATTTACAAATTTCAACATTTTGACAAAAATAAATTAAGAACCTGTTACTCCAAAAGTATAACAGCTATTACAAATCCGAAGACACCCAGTGTCCTCACACAAAAAACTTTTCTAAAAACATCCAAAATACACTTTTCTTACGACTTGATTTCAGAGGAATAACCATTTATTATGTTCGAAACCACAAAAACCAAAAATTTCGAAATTTCAACATTTTGACAAAAATAAATTAAGAAACCTGTTACTCCAAAGCTAATAACAGCTATTACCAAAATCCGGAAGAACACCCTAGTGGTTCCTCACACAAAACCTCTAAAAATATCAGAAATAACTTTTCTACGACTTGTATTTCAGGAGAATAGCCATTTATATGTTCGAACCACAAAAAAACAAATTAAAATTTACAAATTTCAAAACATTTTGACAAAAATAAATTAAGAACCTGTTACTCCAAAAGTATAACAGCTATACAAATCCGAAGACACTCTAGTGTTCCTCACACAAAAACCTTTCTAAAAATATCAAAATCACTTTTCTACGACTTGTATTTCAGGAGGAATAGCCATTTATATGTTCGAACCACAAAAATCCAAAAATTTACAAATTTCAACATTTTGACAAAAATAAATTAAGAACCTGTTACTCCAAAAGTATAACAGCTATTACAAATCCGAAGACACCATAGTGTTCCTCACACAAAAACCTTTCTAAAAATATCAAAATCACTTTTCTACGACTTGTATTTCAGGAGGAATGACCATTTATATGTTCGAACCACAAAAATCCAAAAATTCCAAATTTTCAAACAATTTTGACAAAATTAAATTAAGAACCTGTTACTCCAAAAGTATAACAGCTATTACAAATCCGAAGACACCCTAGTGTTCCTCACACAAACACCTTTCTAAAAAAAAAACAAAATCACTTTTCTACGACTTGTATTTCAGGAGGAATATCCATTTATATGTTCGAACCACAAAAATCCAAAAATTTACAAATTTCAACATTTTGACAAAAATAAATTAAGAACCTGTTACTCCAAAAGTATAACAGCTATTACAAATCCTCACACCCTAGTGTTCCTCACACAAAAAACTTTCTAAAAATATCAAAATCACTTTTCTACGACTTGTATTTCAGGAGGAATAGCCATTTATATGTTCGAACCACAAAAATCCAAAAATTTACAAATTTCAAAATTTTGACAAAAATAAATTAAGAACCTGTTACTAGAAAAGTTTAACAGCTATTACAAATCCGAAGACACCCTAGTGTTCCTCACACAAAAACCTTTCTAAAAATATCAAAATCACTTTTCTACGACTTGTATTTCAGGAGGAATAGCCATTTATATGTTCGAACCACAAAAATCCAAAAATTTACAAATTTCAACATTTTGACAAAAATAAATTAAGAACCTGTTACTCCAAAGCTATAACAGCTATTACAAATCGAAGACACCATAGTATTCCTCACACAAAAACCTTTCTAAAAATATCAAAATCACTTTTCTACGACTGGATTTCCAAGGAGGAAAGCCAATTTATATGTTTCGAACCACAAAAACCAAAAATTACAAATTTAAACATTTTGACAAAAATTAAATAAGGACAGTTACTCCAAAAGTATAACACCTATTACGAATCCCAAGACACCAGCAGTTTCCTCACACAAAAACTTTTTCTAAAAAATATCAAAATCACTTTTCAACGACTTGTATTTAATAACCATTTAAATGTTCGAACCACAAAAATCCAAAAATTTACAAATTTCAACATTTTGACAAAAATAAATTAAGAACCTGTTACTCCAAAAGTATAACAGCTATTACAAATCCGAAGACACCCTACTGTTCCTCACACAAAAACCTTTCTAAAAATATCAAAATCACTTTTCTACGACTTGTATTTCAGGAGGAATAGCCATTTATATGTTCGAACCACAAAAATCCAAAAATTTCCAAATTTCAAAATTTTGACAAAAAAAAAATTAAGAACCTGTTACTCCAAAAGTATAACAGCTATTACAAATCCAAGACATCCTAATGTTCCTCACACAAAAACCTTTCTAAAAATATCAAAATCACTTTTCTACGACTTGTATTTCAGGAGGAATAGCCATTTATATGTTCGAACCACAAAAATCCAAAAATTTACAAATTTCAACATTTTGACAAAAATAAATTAAGAACCAGTTACTCCAAAAGTGTAACAGCTATTACAAATCCGAAGACACCCTAGTGTCCTCACACAAAAACCTTTCTAAAAAATTCTAAAAATATCAAAATCACTTTTCTACGACTTGATTTCAAGAGGAATAGCCATTTATATATTCGAACCACAAAAATCCCAAAATTTCCAAATTTCAAAATTTTTATCTAAATGAAATAAGAACCTTTTACTCCAAAAATATATAACAGCTATTACAAATCCGAAAACACACCCTAGTGTTCCTCACAGAAAAACCTTTCTAAAAATAT
>JABUQX010008303.1:0-27500 GCA_015478945.1 Trachelipus rathkii
GATCGTCCTATCTTCCTCAGTCTCTTCTCTTCCTTCTCATCTCATCTCTATTCTTCTCATATCTCTATCTCTGGTCGGTCTCATCGGTCGTCCTCTCGTCTCCATTTCCTCTCTTCTCTCTTATCTCTCTCTCTTCTATCTCTTCTTCTATATCTATCTCTCTATATATATTTATTTATTATATATATCTATAATATATATAGGTATATATATATTATTATATATATATATATATATATATTATAGGTAATATATATATATATATATATTATTATAATATTATGTAATATATATATATAGGGTGAGTATTAATATATATATATTATATATATAGTAATTATATATATATATATTTATATATATAATATATAATTACTATATTAATATATAGTATTTATAGTAGTATATAATATATAATATGATATATATTAGATTATATTAGATAAATGCTATATTGATAAGGTTCAGATGATGGGAAGCATATATAGACGTGTATGCTTCTCTGAAAGGTCTAAGTTTTCACAATTTAAAGACAGTAGTTACAGCTAACACTTTAATACAGTATGAACAAAACAGTTTGGGTGTCATCATATACAAATCTGGTGCTGTAATTGGCTGCATTCACTGGATAAAACACTGATTACGAATACGAAGGAGAAAATCTTAATTATGTGAGGCCTGTTGCTCAACATTGGATGTGATTTTGATAAGTTATATATAGAATAATATATATATATATATAATATATATATATATACTATATTTATAATATATATATATATATATATATATATATATATATATATATATATATAATATATATAATTATATAGGTATTACTGGACAAGGAGGAATTTTTCTCCTAATTTATTGCGAGAAACGGCTGTAAAATTAAAAGAAAAATCAATTCCTTTAAAAGTATTTTTTTTTTGTTTTATATCAATATTCCTACTTATATATATAATATATATATTATATGATATATATATATATGGTGGAGATGTGTATATACTGTATATATTATAAAGTAGGTATAGGTTTATTATATTTATACTAAAGTATTTTAGGACATAATTTATAAATATAATAATTATACTTAGCTATAATTAGATATTATGCTAGTTTATGGTAGAATATATTGATATTTTTTAAAAGAGAAGATTATAGGTAGGTTAATGAGTGTTTTGGAGAGAGTTAAATCGTTTGTGATCTGATCTCCTCTCGTCTTTTCTGCTGGCGTGTGATCTTAGTCTCTCTAAGCTCCATTCGGTACGTAATTGATACAATACTCTTTACTTGATTAGGCTCTGCCCGGTCAAAGGGCTGAAATGTATCTTATTAAGGATATAATAGGTATATTAATGCAATATTAATTCGTAGATCATGATTATTATGGATACTAAAAGTGAGATCAAAATTAAGGATGAACTCTTAGATGTATGGAGGGCGTACACTATTAACTTAGGTACTTCTTAGGTATATTATTATTTTTTTATCTATATATATATAATATTATATATATATATTATATTATATTATTTGATAACTTTACAACCTTTAACTTTGTTCCCCTTTCAGCTATTCACTTTGTCACCTTTTAACTAAAACAGGTTAAAGAAAATGATATAGCTAACCATATACAATTTTCAATTAGTGCTAGAAGCATTATAATGTTAGTTTCCTTGGTATTGGTGAAAACACGTCATTTATGAGTATACTTACTTATAAATCATTACTTTTACTTCGTTATATCTGCAGCCTCCACTTCTTCAAATATTATCTACTCTAGATCTCTAATGCCAATATTATAATTCTATAGTATATATTAATTTATCTAATTTATATTAAATTATTTAATAATTAAATATAACTATTATAATTATTAATATTATTAATATAACTCTATATATCTGATACTAGTATATATAGGGAAACGTTAGATTTTATTGAGTACTTTTGGAATGTAGATATTAAGTATTAGTATAATGAAATTAATATTAATGATGTTTGATGGGTGTGGGAATAATTGTAAAGTATAGTGTAACGTATGGTATTAGTATAGATAATTACTATAGGTATAAGTTTAGATATTTATATATGTAGTATAATTACGCTATAAGTATAATACGGTGTATATATAGTTGTTTAATGTGAGACGTAAGTATTAGGAATTATTTGTAGTATTTTGATATGTATAATTAATAATATATTATATATTTTACTTAATATATTATGTATATTTTTTATAATTAATATATATATATTTTATATATTATATATATATAAGTTATTATATATATATATTATATTTATTAGTATTTATCTTATATTTATATTATATATATAATTAAATAATATATACATATATAATAATATATATTATATATATTATATATATTTAAATAGTAATATATTATAATATATATTATATTTTATTAATATATAATTATATAATAATATATTATATTATTTCATAATATATATTTATATATATAATATATATAAATTTTAATATAAATGTATACTATAAGATGATTTATATTGCTTATAGTAACGCTGTAAATACACTATTACCAACTGATATAATATTATATATATTATATATATATATAATATTATATAATATTATATATATATATATATTTTATTAATTAAATATTAATATATATATATCTTTAATATATATATATATTCATATATACTATTATTATAATTTCTTTTTATATTATCTAAATATAAATACATAATTTAGAATTATTATATATTAATATAATATATAATATTATATATATTAATAATTATTATTATATAATATATTATATTTATATAATTATATATATATATATATTACTTATTTATAGAATTATAATATATATAATATATAGTTATATATATATATTAAATATATTAATATATATATACATATATCTTCATATAGTTATTATATAATTAATTATTATTATATAATATTAATATATATGATGTATAGAGTTTAAATAAAGTATATGTATATACTTTTTGTAACTGTTGTTTTAAACTGTGATTATATTATTATATATTAATTATAATATATATATATATATAATATATTTATAATGAGAATAAAACTTCAGCTTGTACTAAATGAGTGATAGTTAGAGACGTGATTGTGAATGCCATAAAAATTCCTAGTTCCATTTATTAATATAGATGTACCTGTTAGAAGTGGAGCAACGACAGATATTTCATGTGATACATACTCCGTTCACAGAGGGAATTCCTAACCCTCGGTACATAAGTGTAGCAATCAAAATCTAGGGACTTGTATTGTGATAGAAGTTCTAAATTCGCATCTGGACCTGTCTTCATTTTACTTAAAGTTTTTGCTTGGCGATAGTAACTAATGAGTATCCTCTTTCGGAAGAAGTTTTTAAGAACAGGGGAATTATTCTAGTTTGAGTTCTAAGTTTTCGAATGATGATAGAAGCTGTGTGAAGATAATATAGTCGCGGTAAAATAGTAATGATTAAAGCGTAGCTTACAAAGCAAATTAGGAAATAACAAATACGATTTTAGAAAACGAGAGATGGAATATTAAGTAGTCATATTTGAAAAACATATATAGAATATCCTTACGTTAGTCATGTCAGTCTATTTGAGATTGAGTGAGGCACTCTTCAAAATTAAAATTATTTTGAAGGTTTTAGTCATCGGCTTAAGAGAAGATTAGATTTGTGAAGAGTGACGATAGAAATTTGTTGAGGGAGAATAGAAGGAGTGTTTGGGATAGAAAGGAAATATAAGTAAATAATTATTATAATTAATTTATAAGGATTAATGGTAGACTGATCTAATAACAGTTAAGCCATTATCAACTGACCCTATCTTAGAAATAATTATCAGACAGAGGAATATAAACCAAAAAGGAATTTTATAAAAATCGCAAGTTATTTGTGTACGGATTCTTATACTCCGAGGTTTTTGTATTTCTATCTAACACTTGCAGCAATTATGATCTGTGTACAGAAATCGGTCTCGAAAGACAGTACGACACGGCAAGAGTCATTAAAGTCAGAGTAAGAAAACAATCATTGTCATTCTCTTAAGAAAACGTCAAACAGACGATCTGAGATAAGATTAGTTGAATTATTTCAATTAATATACAGCATTATCTGTTATGGATAGATTCGGAAACATTAGAAAGAATATAGAAATTCAGGTATTGTTAAATTCAAAAGTTATTCATCTCTAAGGAGGTTACTTGATATAAAGGATAATTTAATCGCATTTTGGCTCTTAATGGCTACTAAATTGGATGAAATATGAGTTTATTCTTTTCATTGATTAAATAAAATGGTTATTGGTCTGGATTATGTGTCCCTAAGGGAAAGTCGATATATAGTTATTATTATAACGAGAGGGTTATTAAAAGTATATATAATAGAGAGACTAATGCAAATTCAGACTGTGGTTGTAGTGGATGTGACGTAGGAGTAACTAAGACAATGTAGAGTGCAGCTCTCAATAATATATGGTGATTTCAGATAATAATGCTATTTGTGAGTATTTATTTGTTTTAGATATATATATTAGATCTTTAGTTTGTTATGAAATGAGAACTAGGATTAGATATTACTCAATTTATTTTATATAGACATAATGACAGTCTATTTTTCCTATATATATTATATTAAATAATTATATAATATATTATATATAATATATATATAAGTATATATATATAATATATATATATATCTATATATATATATTATTAATATATATATATCTAATATATTATATATTATATATTTATATATTATATGTATATATATATTATTATTTTATATGTATAGTATATATTATTATATAAAATATTAATAATTATATAAATTTTATATATATAATATATTATATAATAAGTATATATATATATATTTTAGATATATATATATATTTATAATAATATTAATATTAAATATTTAATATAGTATATATAAATATATATAGTATATATATTAATTATATAATAATAATATAATATATAGATTATATATTTATATATTATTATATATTATATAATATTATAATATTTTACATATATATATTATATATATATAATATAATATATAATAATTATAATATATATATATATATATTATAAAAGTAACATTTATGTATATTAATTTATCTTTTTACAAGATACAGCGGTTCATATATATAATATATATTAATATATATTTATATAATTATATATTTGAATATATATATATATTATATAAATTTTGGCATTCAAATTGAATCTCGCCTATATTCTATTATTAATTTTATAATACTCATCACATCATCTTATCTAATGACATCAATGCAACGATCAACTATAAACATTCATTGATTATTTTTAAGATATTTACTTAACTTCAAGAAGATTATACTTTAAGATAGCTCTTAAGAGCTGATGATAGTCAGTTGTTATATAGTAAACACATAATTACATTATTTCACAATAATATTGGATAAATATATAATAACAGTATAATTACAAACTTTTAACAGCTACAGTCTTGAATCAATTAAATGGATTCAATGAGATCAATTATTATATATATTATATATATAATGAGTGTCTACATTTTATATATTTTATATAATTATATTTTTTTTTTTTTTTAATATTTATATATACTTTATTATTTATGTGGCCTAAATTTATGAAATCTAGCATTCTCCTTTAAAATTACAAATATAATATATACATATATTTATCTGTATAGTAGATAAAAATAATAGCAATGATTATATTATTATAATAATATTATATTATATTTATATATATATATTATATATATTATATAGTTGATATTTATATTATATATAGTATATAATATATATATATATAGTACTTATATATATAGCTTTAAAGTAAACTACATTAGAAAAAGTTTACTTTATATGAATTATAATATTATAATATATTAGTAGTGAGGGGACAGATTTAAATAGAGGGGATGAGTTATATTATTATATATTTTAATATAGATATATAGTTATATACAGTATACTCATTGACAGTGTTCAGTTGAGAAATTTTTATATATGATGTCAAATGAATGTCGTATAAATACTTACATTGGAGTAAAAATGCGTATTATTAATAATTATATTATATAATACCTAGATATATATTCAATATTATCGTAGGTTTTGTAGTAATGGTATATATCCAGTGCGACCGAATGTATATAGTTATAGTGATTATATCTGCAACATCTGATGCTTAATATATAGTAGTTAATATAATATATATATATTAATTTAATATATATATTATATATATATTATAATATATATATTATATATTATTAATTATATATATTATATATATATATATATATATTATATATTATCTATTATATATTAATATTAAGATATATATAATTATATATATATATATAATATATATATATAATATATATATATATATATACTAATATATATAAATATATTATTATAAATTTTATATATATATATTATATTATTATATATATATAATATATAAATATATATATATATATATTATATATATGTTATATGATATATTATAATGTTATAATAATTAAACTTAAATTCATATATAGTAAATCTGAAATATATATATATAATATATATATATTATTTATATTATATATATATATATATATATATATTATATATTATATATATATATAATATAATATATTATATATTAATATTATATATATTATATATATTACTATAATAATTAATATTAATTATATTATAATATATATATATTTTTATATATATAGTATTATATATATATATATATATATATATAATATAATATTAGTATATTTATATATTATATATATATAATAATGTATGATATTATACTATTATATATATATTACTTATATTTATATATTATAATTATACAAAAATTTATTTATTTTTGGAAGCATTAAGTATTATTTTTTATTATGTGATTTATTTTTTTTATTACGTGAGTTAATAGTGCATATTTATTACATAGTTACAATTATATATATCGTTATTATTAAAAATAGTAATATATATATATAAATGGAATTATATATATTTTATTTATACCATATATGTTAAATTATTAAATTTTTATATATATATATATGGTTGATATATATAATATATATTAAATATATTATATATATATATATATTATATTTATATTTTATATATATATAATTATATATATATATATATTATATATATATATATATTATATATATATATTATAATAGTATATATATAATATTATATATTATTATATATAATATATATAGTATATAGTATTATATATATCTTATATTAATAATATAATAATATATATATATTAAGTATATATAATATACATTATATTATACTTTAATATATTATACTTATTATTTAATTATCTATATTATATATTATATATATATTTATATTAAGATATATTATATATATATTATTAAGTATATATATTATATATATATAATATATAATATATAATATATATATATATATAATATCTATATATATAATATATATTAATTATATATAATATATATATATAGATACTAATATAATATTATATTATTTAATATAATTCTTAATTAATATATATTAATAAAGGGTGTGTGTATATGAGTAAATGATGTTGTGTAGTAACATATGGATGATTATATTAAATAAATATATATTAATTATTATATATTATTAATTTTATTTATCTAAATTATCATTAATATTATACATATATATATACTATTATTACTATATCTATAAATAATTAATAATATTGCATATTTAGTATATTATTTTGGTTATTATTTATTCTTTATTTAATATTTATATTATTATTTTATAGTAATATGTATAAAAAGAAAATTTTTATGCTCTCCTTTTATCAGTTTATATTAATAGGAAAATAAATATATAATAATAATCTGTTCTTACAGTTTACTTTAATCTATTAACTATAATATTTGATAAGTAAATGAAAAGGATGGTATAGATAGAGAGATATAGATAGAGAGATATAGATAGAGGTAGTAACTGTCAAATATGAAGATATATAGATGTATAGTGAAGAGTAGAGAGAGAGAGAGAGAGAGATGATAGTAAGTAATATTATATATATTTATATATATACTAATTAATATATTAGTAATATATAATTAAATAATATATATAGTATATTATATAGATAAGTATGTGTAGTAGAAGATACAGATAGAGTAGAGATATAATTAATAATAATAGAGATAGTATAAGACTAAGGTCACTGAGTATAATAGAGAGAGAATCTGCTGAGTGAATGTTTGATACTCTTCTGTTTAGAGTAAGTAAAGTAATAGAGGATTTTTAAAGTATACCTCCTACACGAAGTAATAAGATATATATATATTTTACTATACGGTATACCATAATATTACTTATAATATATAATAATACAGTAAGAGGTGAGAGATTAGATAGTAAATAGAGAGATTAATATAAGAGTATAAGAGAGAGAGGAGGAGAGTAGTTTATTGTTTTGTTTTTATTTATTAAATAAGTCGACAATTGCTGGCGTAAATTATTATATTACTAATATAAATAATAATAATTTACATTTAAAAATATATAGGCCTAATTATTATATATATATCTATAATAATTTAGAAATGTGATGATAATATATTTTAATGAATGTATGATATTGCATTAGTATGAGTATTTGGTAGAGGCGATCGTCCATTATTGTTAGAATAAGGATAGTTACCTAGTTTATTTATTGAATTCATAAATTAAATATTATTTTATATCGTCTATTTTTTAAAACTTGAGTTGAGACTTTATTTCTACTACTCTAATGGGTGTATATATATATAAGAATTAGTAATTTATTATATATAATTATCTCTTATATTTACATTGTCATATTCTGAGTTGGAATTATATTTTCTACTACTCAATATAATATTATTTAATTGTATATTTTTTAAGGTGATTAGGATGCGATTTAAGCTTGATAAAATTATTTTGCGTGCGATGATGATGAGATGACGATGAACGATCTTTTTAATCGATGACGATTGTAATTGAGAACAGTATATTTTTAAGACTTAAATGCTTCTTTCTCTATTCAAATAAATAGTCTGTTCCTATAAAAAGCCTTAATTTAAATCTTTCGAGGTAAATCGTTTTATAGTGAATAAATGTGAAGTAGCATTTATAAGATTTATCTAGTATTTTATGTGACAGTACATGATGGGATATATATTGATTATGTCTATATTCTTACTTTATAGTAGAAATTTATGATCTATATAATAGGTAATTATTTTTTTTTAATACTTTAGATAATATATCTTATAAAAACAGAATAGTATATACAATGTTTAAGGTTCTTATATCTAATGTACTTTAGTTATCACTTTATACTTCAAATACATCTTTATATAAAAGAAATAATAAGAGGGGGGAGGGGTTCATAATTCTTCCCTCGAATAATTTGTATTCGAGTTAAATAGATAAGGATTCGATTAATTTATATTTTTAACTTGAATAAGCTTATATAATTTATTAATTATGAATATATATATACATGATATTATTATTATTTAATTATTTATTTTATAAATATTCATTTTGTCATCTACTCTGTTCACCATATGAAAAATAATTTATATTAATTAAATTTAAATTAAATAAATTAATTAATATTTTATAATTATAAAAATTTATAATTATTAAATCTTTTAGGATAATTAATAACAATGAATAAAATAAACTTTTAAAGATTTTTATTATGTTAATTATATAATAACTATATATTTTATATTATATAATAATTACTATTGAATAATTAAAAATGAATGGGAAAAATATTTTTTTTACTTTATATGATATTAATGTGCATTTTTGTAATACGAACCTACTAGGTTGCTGGTAATAACAATATAAAAAGTAATATATTATTAATCTTGAATAATATCATAGAATAATGTGTAGATCATAAATAACTCATGGTCTTATTGTGTAGTTAAGATTGTATATGTTACTTCTTAGGAATCAGTGTGTTGTCTCTTATTCATTATATATCATACACATCTAATTAGTGAAATGTATTATTATTTTAGGGGATTTTTTATCATTTTGATTTATTTTTGACATTGAGAAATATAGAATTAAAAGCATGTCCCAAAGTTTTTCTATTTTTTACTAATAATTCACACATATAATTTATGTAATAATAATAGTATTATTTTACTTGATTCAGGATTTGAGCAAAGGTACTTTCAAATAAGAAATAAAAATCTGCCTAGTCATTTTTATAATAAAAATATCATAGCAAGGCTACTATTATATGATGGAAAAAATGGTATTATTAAAAATTAGAAAATATATCGATATAATAAATTAGGACTATAAAATCATGAATCCAATCGAATATAATATCGGGAATTAATTAAATAGGATATATTAAATTGGATTCTAAATTAAAAAGGATATTAAATAAGCGGAAACTAAATCTGAATATAACTAGGATAGAAATATGGAGTTCAAAATGGAAAAAAACTGAGCTAGAATTTAAAATATAAAAACGAATTAAAATTACATTATAAAGCAAACATAGAAATCATGTTCGCAAGGAATGTCCAATCCAGTTCCATAATAATTCGATTTAAAAAAAAAAAATTCCGATTTAAAATGATTTTGCATTATCTGAAATGTATACCAAATACGATCTGGTTGCTATTAAAGTCTGGTATCAAGCGATTAAAATTAAATCAGTTGAAAATATTAAATGAAGGAATTATATAAGACAAATATTGAAGAAAAAATTAGAAAAACATATAGACAATTTTTGTGTGAAAAAAATAAAAGCCGTTTTTTTTTTTTGATTACTAATAATATCATCATATTATTATTATTATGATTTGTATTATTCTTATTTTTAATTAATTAATTATTATTATTATTATTATTTTATTATTAATTATTATATTATTATTATTATTATTATTATTATTATTATTATTAATTACTATTTATTTTATTATTTTATTATTATGACTAATATATTATTTTATTTTGTAATTTTTATTTTACTTTTATTTTTTCATTATATTATTATTATTATTTTTTATTATTATTATTTATATTATTATTATTATATTATTATTATTATTATATTATATTATTTATTATTATTCTTCATTATTTTTATTATGTATTATTAATTTATTTTTTATTTTATATTATATTATATTATTATTATATTTATTTGATTATTTTTTTTTTATTTTTTATTATTATTAATTATTATTTTTTATTATTATAATATTTTATTATTTGTCTTATATAAATCATCTTTCTTTTGAAACCATCATTGGCTTTGTTAATTACCAGTTCGTTTTTACTTTAACGCTTCCCTTCTTATTCAAATCTTATTATCATTTTTCCGACTTAGCACACCATCATATAATTTTTTTACACTCTCAGTCTCATTGTTAAGATTTTGTTCCCGTTTCGACTGATACATTCAATGATTAAATTGTTAAGCAATGCTTTATACTTGCGTTTTATATAATATATATATTAAAATATTTTATTATAATATATTATATATTATATATATATATATATATATTATATATAATATATCTATGTATATAATTATATATTTAATATTTAATATATATATAAAAATATAATTTATTATATATAATATAATATTATGGTATATATAGTATCTTATATCATCCATTTATGATATAAAATATATATATAATATATTGTATATTATTAATATTAATATTATAATATATATATATCTATATATATATATATATATATTTAATATATATTATAATTATATTTATAATATATATATAATTATTATTATATTATATATATATTATTATTATATATATATATTATATTATATATATAAAATATAATAATAATATATCTTATATGTATTACAAAAGAATTGTGATGTCACAAAGACATTGTTTATAAGTCTTTTCAATTGAAATATTTTATTCTTATTTTCAACATAAATTAAATTTTTTATAGAAAATTTTAAAGTTCATTTTTTTTTTTAATACATTATTATGTTTTTTTAAAAAAAAGGAATAAAAAGAATAAAATTTTATGATTTCTTTTGAGGAAAAGTAAAAAATATTGTCTGCAGTAGTTAACTTATTATTTATAATTGAAATGCAATTGGAGAGGAGAGAGAGAAGAGAGGAGAGAGAGGAGGAGAGAGAGAGAGAGAGAGAGAGAGAGGAGAGAGAGAGGAGAGAGAGAGAGAGAAGAAGGAGAAGAGAGAAGTTATTGTTTTTTTTTTAATATGTCTCCGAAAATTGGTGTATGTATTAGCCATTCCATTACGCTTTTACTCACAATTGTTCAAATATGATATATATTGAATGCTAATTGAATATTAGGAATTTAGGGGAGGAGATGTAATATAATTGCCGGAATTCGAGCTCAGGTTTTTGAAACATTCAATAATAAGTTTTAACTGTTTTTTTTTTTTGGCGGTCTTAGTAGATTTATTTCTCATCTGGTGGAGAGAAATGGCCAATTATAATTCTATTTCTTTTTCGAAGTGAATTTTCAAATATTTCTGTTATAAGGACCTGTTAAAATGTACACCACGCAAAGATACTGTCGAAAGGGATTAATTATTGATACAGGTGTTTTTGTGGAGAATGTGAAGAGCAAATTAAGTATTAGTTTTTTATGATGAAAGATTCAATTATTTTCCTAATATTAAGTGAATATAAAAGTTGTTTGATGATTTATATAGAATTATTATTTTGTTTGCTGTTATTACATAAAAAAGATAGTCACGAATACTTGTTATCGTATATATCCATGCAATCTTAATTTTCCTTAGTCTTTTATTTTCTACGTATTATGATTATTATTATTATTATTATTATTATTATTATTATTATTATTATTTCTTTCGAAAATTTAATTTAGAAAAATATACTATTATAAGTATTTTTTTTATTATAATATTATTATATTATTATTTATTATTATTATTTATATTATATTATAATTATTATTATTTATTATTATTAATTGCAATTCCTATTTTGATATCCATTTCACTTCAAATTTAGAAATGGGGGCAAAATTTGGCCTTATATTATAAAATACATATTTCTATCGATATTTTCATAAATTCTTAAAGAATATCGAGTTATCGAAATTTTCATCCACCTACAAAGTTCATTCTAGGATTGTTTTTTTCATAAATGTAAATTTTTTTTGTTTTTCTTGTTCTTTTCAAAATAAAAAAAAAAAACAAAAATACAGAACCGTTTTTTTATTATGCTTTTGAAAAGTTTAATTTTACAAGAATGCGGTGATCCCACTGAGAATCGCGACCAGATCGTAGTATGTTTAAAAATTGCCATTATGAATAATAAAATGGATATGTAAACGATTATAAAATTGAATATAATTGGATATAATCGAGCATGGCTTCTGGGACATTTGTGTTTTGATTCCGTCTAAATCTCTTAATCAATACAGGCCGGCTCATTTCCGATTTAAAAAGAAAGAAAAACTGATCTTCTTTATAAATAAAAGTCGGTATTATTAAGGAAAATAATTTATGAATAATTAATAAGGAATATTTTGTGACTGTTATTTTATTGAATTATTATGAATTTTATTATTATTCTTAATTCATTTCATAACATTATCAATTTACTATTATAAACGTTAATTTATTATTATCTTATTATATTTATTTTATTATTCTTATTATTATTATTATTATTATTTAATTTTATTATTATTTATTATTATATTTTATTTTTTATTTATATTAATTATTATCATTATTTATATTATTATTATTATTATAATTATATTATTATTATTAATATTATATATTATTATTGATTTTTGTTATTTTTCTGAATTATTTAAATTTTTTGAAATCATATTGGCTTAAGTATTCAATAGCCGTTCTTTTTTTCCTTTTAAAAGTGCCTCTTTATTACACATCATGAAATTTTATTTCTGCTTACCATCCACATTTATTTACGCTAACAACAGATTTCACTTGATTCCAGATTTGGTTTTAGTTAACACTGTTATAGCTGGTTTACTAGATGTGGAAAAAATTTTTTTTTTAAAAGCCATTCCCCGGGTTTTTCGTTTTTTTTCATCTAAAAAAAAAAAACGGGAAATTTTTTTTCATTTTCTTTCCTTTTAATATGAATTTATATTATTTAATTTTTGTTTCAATTTTTAAGTTTTATAATTTGATTTTAAAGTAATGGAAGCGATCTGGGTGGAAAAAAAACTAGGAAATGGATGGACTGAAGTTCTGAATGTTTAGGGCTCCAGCAAAGAAGAAATAAATACAGTATGCATTGCATAAATATTTGAAAGAATAAGTGCATCGGAAAAGCTTGATGTCTGGAAATTAGTGAATACAAGGTGCTATAAAACGTTGAGTATGATTTAGATATAGAAGAAAGGGTATTCTTAATTTTCGAGTGAAGACATTCACATGAGAAATGGTTTATATGGTTCTGATCGATCAGACTAAAGAAATTTGTCTAATATACCGTAAATGAAACTGACTAAAAGATAATTCTTCGAAAAAAATTATTTTTATTAAAGTTCATTTTTTTTAGTGTGTGACTTGAAGTTTTGTTTGAAATGAATCAGAATTAGACCTGGTTTCCCATCACATCTCGAATACTAGCAGGTCTTTTGGAGACAGGTATATATATATTGATTTTTTATATATATTATATATTATATAATAATATATATATTATATATATATATATATAATATATATATATCTATTATATATATAAATATATATTTATTTATATTATAAATATTTTAATATATATTATTATATAATAATATCTAAATATATATATTATATATATATAATATATATATATATATATTAATATAATATATATTATTTATTATATATATTATTCTTTTAATATAGATTCTGACTATAAATTCATGTATAGAGTTATTAAATTTTATTTGTTTTACTATTTTTACTGATTATTCTAAAAAAAAAAAATTGAAAAATCTGGGCGAATATGAGTTTTTAAGTGCCGCCTTTTTTTGAAAAACTCCGGGTGTTTTTTTTTCGGGTGGCTCATACTGCTACAAGCGACCTTAATACTTCTAGCTATATTTTATTATATATATATATATTATAATATTATATATATTATATATATA
Source organism: Trachelipus rathkii (assembly GCA_015478945.1). Taxonomy (NCBI): domain Eukaryota; kingdom Metazoa; phylum Arthropoda; class Malacostraca; order Isopoda; family Trachelipodidae; genus Trachelipus; species Trachelipus rathkii. The sequence continues at coordinate 15,259 of JABUQX010008303.1, forward strand.
TATTATAATATAATATCTATTATATATATATATATTGTATATATATATTATAATATATATATATATATATAATTAATATTATATATATATATCTATATATATTTATATTATATATTATATAATTATATATTAGTAATAATTATATTATATATAATATGTATATAATATATATTATTATATATATAATATATATATATATCTATATATATATATAATTATTATATATATAAATTATAATATTATTATCTATATATATATAGTTATATTATTATTATATTATTTTATATTATATTATATTTATATTTATATATATATAATATAGTATTATACATGATATTTTGTGTGTGCTTGCATATTCTAAAAATCTCGTATCTAAATAAAAATATATATTTATATTTTTTATTCATTATTTTCATATTATAACTTAAATTTTCCTCTTTATATTATATTGCTATTGTCTTGTTTGGACTTTTGCATTCCATTTTTTAAATTTAATTTTTTAAAAAATGAAGAAAAAGAATGAATATTGTGAAAATTCAGAAAGATTTACAAGAAGAAAAGGTAAAAAAAAATGTAAGTTTTATTGATATCTTGAAATGTAAATGAGAGGAGAAGAATGATAATTTCAGCGAAAGATGGGGAAGAGAGAATGAGAGAGAGAGAGAGAGAGAGAGAGAGAGAGAGAGGTTCTGTTTATTAGATGGCTGCAACCTTATAGAGAAACAAATTACTATTGTGAAGGACTCCAGCTAAGATAATAAAATTAAGCTAATTATGTGAAAATTATTTAAGGACATTAGTGTAAGAAATGGAATTAAATTTCGAATCGAACGTGAAGGTTCTTTTGAAATCAAAAATAACAGTTTAAGGGTTTTTTTGGCGGTTTAGACGTCTATTTCATCTGGGATGCGAGATGCCATTATATTCTATTCCATTTTGAATGATATTTCCCTAAATATTTTGTTATTTCGGGAATTGTATATTATTTTCTATATTGGGAAGAACGTCGACATTATATTGGAGAATTGAATTAAATTATTGATCTATGATTTTTGTGGAAGAAATGTGATTCAGCACAATTAATATTAGTCGTTCTTTATGTGCAATCTATTGATGGTTTATTTATGCTGATTATAAGTAAATTTTGATTTAGGCAGAATTTTTTTGTTGTCATGAATTTGGTAAAGAGCCAAATGTGGTGAGCGTTATGGAAAGGGCACTGTTTTCATGTGAGAAATAGAGCGACAAATGCAAGTCAACCACTAATGAAGTGTTGAAAGCGTAGAGAATAGGTTAAAAATGGCAAAGGGACTAATAAAAGCTTTATTATTGATTGGTTTGCCCTTCTTGCCTACCAGCTGTAATTAATGCTAAGCTAGAATTTGAACCTCATTGGGGTAGATGTATATAATGTTATGTTGAAAAAGGGTATTTTAAGAGTTCCTGGTCAGGATCATAACTGAATTTAAAAATGATGAATGAGATTCAAGCAGCATATATATATATATACTAAGGCTGGCCAATTCAGACGGCCTTCCAGGTTGAGAGTAACATACGTGTATATATTATATATATTATATATTATATTATATTATATATATATATATATAATATATATATATATATATATATATATATTATATATAATATTATATTTTTATATATATTATATATATAAATATATTATTTATATATATAATATATTATATATAATATCTTATTATACTTTTCTTTATTTTATATATAATAATACCATATATTATTCTTTAGTTATATATATATGTATTAGTATATATATTTTTATTTTATATATATTATATATTATATATCTATATTCTTTTTTATATTTATTACTGATTATATATTATACATTTGTATATGATTAGGCGTATATATTGTGATATATATTATCATATTATATTATATATTTTTAGTAATTATTATTTAATATTATATATAATATAAGTATAAATATATATTTTATATATTTTTTTATATTATTATATATTATTATATTATATATATATTTATTATATATATATTATATATATATATGTTAAAATTGTTAATTACTTTAAAGACGATGCAGACGGGCGAGACGATTAACTTCACTGTGGTTTTCGTAGTCGTAAAGCGCGCCTTGAATCACAAAAAACCATTCTATAGTATATGTACCGTTACTAAGTTTCATTTGTGTGCATGATTTTTTACCTATGGAATAATTTCACTATTGGTTTTGAAATCAATTTCGTTATTGATACTTGTAAATTGGAACTTCAAACAGATAAAGTTATATATTATATTTATTATATATATTATTATATATTATATTATTTTATATATTATTATATTATATTATATATATTATATATTATATATATATATCATATATATTAATTATTATATATTATAAATTATATATTATTATTAAAATATATATATATATATTTTATATTATTTATATATTATTGTTATATTTATATATATATTATAATTATTATATATATATATATTAATATATATTATCTTATATTTTCATATATATATATTATTTTTATTTTCTACTTATAATATATATATACTTATTCTTATTTTATATATTATTTATTATATATATATTAATATATATTCTATATTATTATTATTATATATACGTATATAGTATTAGGTTTTTTTTTTTTCATATTATTTTGTTTTTTTTATTTTATGGCTTCTTAGGGGTTATATTAGGGATTTCTAATAATTTAAATATTATTGAAGTTTATGCGAAGGTAAGGCTCAAATTAATGATATATAATATATATATCATATATTTGTTTTTTTTTATATTGGGTTATTTTATATATTTATTTGTTTTTTTTTTTAATATGTATGAGGGTAGTTTTTTAGGGGTAGTATTTTTGGTTGAAGTATTATATTATATTTTTTTTATTATTTTTATTATCATATTATATTATTTTATATTATGGGAAGAATATATTTTATTATCCTAAGGTATTATTACAATATATTGTGTCTTCCTTCTTCCAAGGCCTCTGTGAATCCACGAGTTTTCCTCTCGACCTAAAATCACATCAATATTTTAAAAATAATAATTGCTATTAAATTGCGAGAAATATAAACTACATCATTTTGATAAATGTGAGTTTTAAAAATATGTGAATACCTTCACATACCTTCCTTATCAAACTTTTAACTGTGATAACGCATTTATTAATAGTTTGCTATTTCCTCATCATTGACAATGACAGTGGACTACTCATGGTAGCCTTGAAGGATCGCGGTGCCCTTGAGAAAGCACGGTTATCGCTTCTTCCGATTGGGTAGTGACGTGACTGACGTCCTGGAGGAGTTGAACCAACATTTGTTGTGTAATTTGTATGACTATTTTTCAATTAATTAAATACGAATGGTTGGGCTTCAATTTGCCTTGGGCATTCCGGATCTTTTTGTTCTCCTGTTTTAATTATAGGGCATAAGCGCTATGTCACTTCCTTCTTTTTGAATAAATTATAATTAATCTTCCACCATGTTTTAACACTAACTTTATGGAAATTTGTCAATGTCGCAATTTTGGTTGTTCCAGGCATTCTCGTCTCCTCTCTCTCTTCTCTCTATCTCCGTCAAGTAGTGTAAAATGTTAGTTCGTTAGAACTTAAGCTAGGTTAAATTGGGTATGGGATATATTTTTATATTTATAGAATTTTAGGGTAGGTTAGGGGACTCATCGGGCCGACTCCTTCATTTAATATTCACTCTTGAATTTTATATAGTATTTATATATATATATTAATATTTTAATAAATATTTAGATTATATTGTGCTATATTCATTAATATACCCTCTGTGCCAGCTCTTTATGATTTCTTATTTATTATATTATTTATAATTATTTTATTATTTTAGTTATATAATTATATATTAATTTTAATTTTTATTATTTATTATATTATATTATAATTATATATATTTTTAATTATATTATTATTATTAGGTTTTATATTAAATTATTAAATATTAATATATATAGAGAGAGAGAGAGTATGAGAGGGGAGAGAGGAGATGAGAGGAGATGTAGAGAGAGACGAGAATGTAGAGGATGTATGAGAGATGTAGTAGAGTATGAGAGAGAAAGAGCGAGAGAGAAGAGGCTACCGACACATATATGATCTAACCACACTAAAAATATCCCCTTTCACTCTCGTCTTGAGGATCGACATGGCTCTGTTGATAGAATAGCTTTTCGAGAGCTAAAATGACACAATGAGAGAGCATACGAAGAAATTTCTTTCTCAACACTAATAATTTAAGCATAAGATAAAAATCATGGTTCTCATTCTAAGTAATTGTCAGAGTAGAGTAAAATTATTTTCTACATATATTTTGACACGCCTATCAGACGCATATATATAGCATTGAGGTATACACCTTATATTAGAGATATCTTATAACAGCGAAATGTCAGAGACTATCCACACACACACGCCACTCCGTTTGTAGTGTTCTACTCATAGGTATGTGGGAGCTAAGGTGGTAAATTTGCTTTAGTTAAAATATAGATCCAGTTATTATATATAATTTTATCTATGTGATATATATATTTAGTGTATTTTTAATTTATTTCATTTATGAGTAAAATCATTATAGATTTACAATTTTTTACTCTATATTATTTTAGCAATTAATATCTCTATATACTATTAATTTAGTTTTAGTGTTATTCATATATTCATTTACCAAACAAGCCGATTTGAGTTAAAATTTGGTTATTATTTAGTTTTTTATTATCATTCTTCATTCATCTGATCATCAGGAACGCTTTGGTATTATCTGCCTGTATGCTGAGAGAGAGATTTGTTATATTTGTTTGTGTTAATTCTTCAGTGGTCTTTTTATTAAGATACGAGGAAGGCTTTTATATTTATTTCACGTATAAAACTTTAGAATTACAAGACTTTTAAACACATTGCGATCTGCTGATTGAAAAAGGTTAGATAGGTGTAATACTTACTCTCAGACATCGCTAAAAGGTCTTCAAATATTGCTAACGAATATTGTATCAGCCACTGTCTGTAAGATCTGACTTGCAGATTGGTAATTTGTTTCGATTGTGGGGGCCTTCTGCTATCACTCTGTCGATTATGCTCCCCGGCCTTCAACTCTTCCGGCAACATAGGCGCATTCACGCCCTACTTTATGTAAAAACGAGGTAGTAATACATTTCTTCTATAATTATATATTTCTTTGTATATCAGATCAGTATTAAAACTTTATCATTTGTGAAGTCTTATTCGTTATTTGTATATACGGACAGACCCACCATCAAAATATTAACGCCGATTCTTTGTGGGTTGTGTGTAAAACACTATTGACCTGAACTGACATAACTAGATCTAGACACAAAAGTAGATACCACACAGTACTCTTATAAAGGATGATTGTGGAATTTTTGGACCTCAAGTTTGAGCTTGTGTCCGTGATGTCTACATTAATTATATTATTCGGTCTTTACATTAGGTACTATGCAAATTTGGTACTTGTTAGTGTCATTGAACTGATAATAATGATGTAATTTACTTTATTATTATTATTGTTTTTTTTTTAATTTTTATGAAATTGTATCTTTGTTCATATTGTATCATTTTATTTTTTCTGATTTATATATTTTTTAATCAATTGAATTATAAATGATTTTAAATAATAATATATAATAGATACTAAATAATAATTAATAATAATAATTAATAATAATAATAATTATGATAATAAATAATAATAATAATTAAATTATATAAATATATTGAATTAAATAGTATAAAAAGGAAAAAAAATGCTATATTTAACAGTGGTTTTGACCTTTCGTGCTAGATTTCAAAATATGAAGGTTGCAGTTAAAATGGTAGTTAACGTCAGCAAATTGGGCGTTTCTAAACTAAAACAATACCATAGTTTAAGTTTCGCTATACTATAAATGTATGGGGAGATGGGGTACGGTGTCCCTTACTGAGGGACTTCATCCCCCCAACGTGGTCACCCTACTACCTTCCCCCATATATATATATATATATATATATATGATATATATTAATTTTTTAAGATATATATTATTTTATTATGTACTTTGCTTTTTATAGCTTTTTATACTTGTTATAATTTATTATAGTTATTGTTAGGTTATGATATTATTTGGTTTTATTATCTCTATTATCAGTATGGGTATATTATATATTACTTAATATTAGCTGATTATTATATATTTTTTTATTTATATTTTTTATATATCATCTTTATATATTTATATATTAGTTTGTGTATATTTTTTATATAAATATTATATATATTCTTTATTATATGGTTTAGTTATATATATATATATTATATTATTATATATATTTTTAGTGTCATTATTTTATATTTATTATATTTAATATTTCTTTTATTTTTTAATCTTTCTTTTATTTTTCTGCTAGTTTACATTATTTTATGAGGTATTATCAATATTATCATTCTATTATTTTATATATATATATATATTTTATAAGTCGTTCGATTTTGAAGCTAAATTTCTTGTATAGCGAGATCTATTTCTATTTTTTAATTATTTTTTAAATTAAATTGTTAATATTTTTAAGATGTATTTCTACTTATTTTAGCAAATATTAAGTTGTAAGGTTGAGCGAGACTAGAATAATGAAGCATGACGTATAATTATGCAGAGTAAATATAGCTAAAAAAAAGGCTAAATTTAATTTTCTTTTATTTTTCCTGCGAGATTTCACATTATTTAAAATTTTTATTTAATATTTTTATTTATTTTTTTATTCAAAATAATTTAAAATTCAAATAAATTATATATAAATTAAAAATATCGATTTAAATTTATTACTTTTTTTTAACAAAGATATCAGTGGGGAGACATAATGGGAAAGGTCCTAACATAATTACTCCTATCTGAATATTAATATTTACATCATTTCCTACAAAATTAAAAAAAAAACTAAATAACATTAAAAATAACTGTCGATGAAAACTATCAATGACCCAAAATTTGTTTAAAGTAACTTTCCACACAAATCTCATCTATTTTCTTTCCACCTCTCTAACCCCAGACTTGACTGTCATGCCCATTCTTACATTTACTCTACTGATAAAATCTTGAACTCTTTTTCCTTCTATTTCTCTGCTCCCTTTGACTTGAACAGTTTCAAATGTCGTGTATCGAGAAATGTTGCCTCGGATTTTATTCTGATTTGGATTTTTCCCAAACTCTGATGGATTTTGGGAGCCTTTCTAGAACATGTTCCCATATTGAAATGCGTTGTAATTAGGAATAGTTTAAGGTTTATATTAAAAAACAAAAACATAAATAGTATTTTTTTTTATATGTATGAAGTATCTATAATGTAAAAAAATAATGTATTTAAAATTTAAAAAATAGCTATAAAGCAATACTGCATATGGGCATCAAACAATTTTAACACTTTCGGCGAATAAGAATTTGTTTTCGGTTGCCAGTTATTTGATTTACAATGGTTGCCACTAATAAACATTAAACATGTTGCCAGTTGGCAGTAACAACTTTTACGTAGAGATCAAAATTAATATCTTTTTAATATAAATTACTATGTTTCGAAACCTATAAGCACAGAAAAATGACAAAATGGCGCCGGTTTGATCCCGAGGCATGGCATGTTTGTTACACAGGCTTGAATAACTAGTTCAAACCATTTCTGTGTAAGAATAAAAAATAATTTCTTTACAATTTTCTTTTTATAATTTAAGATTTATATATAATTTAAATATAAATAAAACAATAGCAAGAATTCTAAACTCCTAGTAAGCTCAATTATACCAGATATCGTTGGGGACATGTACTAGAAAAGCACCTGATTTCGTGTGGACTTTCGGTCTTTACCCACAAGAGACGAAGAAAAGGAAGAAAAATTAACCTATAAATATTAATTTCTCTTAAATTTCTTTTAAATGAAATTTATATATTCATAGAAGCAAATATAGAACGCAAAAAGTTGTTAAAGCAAACCTTTTAATGTAGTTCCTATTCAATATAAAGCTGAGCTAATAAGGTCTACTACAACATAAAACCAGTTTTCATTTACTTTTTGGACTCCGCAGGTGTGAAGCTGTCTAATTTAGACAAAGCTTCATTAGTTTTAGCTATACTATAAGGAGCTATTATTATTATTATTATTATTATTATTATTATTATTATTATTATTATTATTATTATTATTATTATTATTATTATTATTATTATTATTATTATTATTATTATTATTATTATTATTATGGCCTTTCGCTTTAAACCTTCCCATATTTAGATGCGTTATTTTTTTATTTTGAAAATAATTAAAATAAAACTTTTTATTTTGACATTTCTTAAAAATACAGAATATGTAAAATTAATAGTTGAGATCCTATGCACGTATTGAAATCAGGGATTAATAATTTTTCCTTATGTAATGATTGAAGATTGGTGGACCACGTTGGTAATTACAGATATTTTGTTACAAAAAGTCTTCTCGGAGTTTATGCTTACATTTGTAAGCAAAGGGTAGTTTAGAGACTCTAGACAGATCTAGTCTAATTTCAATACATCAAGTAATTAATATCAAACCATTTCCAGCTTCAACAATGACAATTTCCATATATATATATATTATATATATATATATATATATATATGACTATATATATATTATTATATATATATATATTATATATATTAAATTATATTTTATTATATATATATATATATATATATATAATATATTATTTTATATATAATATATATATATCTATATATATATTATATATATATTATTAGATATATATTATATATATATATATATATATATATATATATATATATATATATATATATATATATATATATATATATATATATATATATATATATATATATATATATATATATAGGACCTTAAGTAAACCATGGTCCTCAAAATAATTTAGTATTGGAAAGGTTGGTAATAATTTTTATAGCAAAATTAAAATTAAAAATTCGATTTGCTATAAAAAGAACTTACCTTTTTTTATTTTTGGAGCTTCAAATTGATTTAATTTCAAATTCATTTTATTTAATTTTTTAGTTTATTTCGACGTAAATATTTATTATTTGTGTCCACAATAAGTGTTATATATATATATATATATATATATATATATATATATATATATATATATATATATTATATATATATATATATATTATATATATATATATATATATATTTTACATATATATATATATTTATATATATATCTATATATATATATATATATATATATATATATATATATATATATATATATAGATGGTCAGATTTTTTTTAATGCTCACAGTATTAGCTAGAGAGCGGGAGGTTCCTACGTAAAAAAATTATTATTTTGAACGCAGGGAAAATTCTAAGGATGGGATTTAACTTTTTTTTTTTTTTTTTTTTTTTTTTTTTTTTTTTAAAATTTTTTTTTTTTTTTTTTTTTTTTTTTTTTTTGGTAAACCGCAAAGATGGCAGGAGTCCGGGTCCTCCCTCGGCCTCCGGTGGAGACGGGGGACAATCCCCCTCTCCGGGATGGGTCTCGGCACCCACCGCTTCTTTGGTCTTGGGTGTGCGGGGGTTCCTACCGCGATTCCCTCCGGGGTATGAACGTCCCCCCTCTGTCCCCGTCGGCTCGAGCCCCCTAAATTTGGTGAAATAATTTTGTTTTTTTTTTTGGAAATTTAATTTTTTTTTAGGGGGCCCGGGCCGACGGGGGACAGAGGGGGGGACGTTTCATCCCCCGGAGGGGATGGTCGGAGGAACCCCCGCGACACCCTAAGACCAAGAGCGGGGGTTCCGGAGACATTCGCCGGAGGGGGGATTAGTCCCCCCATCGTCCACCGGGAGCCGAGAGCCCCGACTCCTGCCATCTTTTGCGGTTTACATTAGTTTATTCTTTTTTTAAAAAAAAAAAATTTTTTACTTCAAAAAAAAAAAAAAAAGTTACATCCCATCCTAGAATTTTCGGCTGATTCCAAATATATAATTTGTTTAACTGGACCTGCCGTTCTCTAGTTACATACTGTGAGCATTAAAAAATCTAACCATATATATATATATATATATATATACAAATATATAATATATATTATATATATATATATATATATATTTATATGTATATATATATATATATATTATTATATATATCTATATATTATATATATATTATTATATATATTATATATATTATTATATTATATATATATATACACCCTTATTGTGAGCACAAATAATAAAAAAAATAAATCAATTTGAAGCTCAAAAAATAAAAAAGTAAGTTCTTTTTATAGCAAATAAATTTTTAATTTTTCTTTACCTAAAATAAAAAAATTATTACCAACCTTCCACTAAATTATTTTGAGGAGCATGGTTTACTTAAGGTCCTATAATTTATTATAATATATATATATATCACTAATATAATATTCTAATATATATATATATATATTATATAGAAATATAATAATATATTTATATAGATTATTAAATATTTTATATATGATATATATATATATATATATATATATATTATATATATTATATATATATATATATATATATATATATATATATTATATATATATTAAATATCGATAGGGTGAATATGTATATATATACATACATACATACATACATATATACATACATTAATATATTATGTGAATTTAAACTTGGTAAGTGGAACAAAAAACATTAATTTTTATTCTAATTTTGGAACTTCCTCACAATGATATTGAAAAAGATTAGACGCATTCATTTGATATATACTGTGTTATGTATATGTATGTTGTTGTGTATGATATGAATGTTGTTGTTTGTTGTTGTTGTTGTTGTTAGATAGATATAGAATATAGTTGTTGTTGTTGTTATAGATATAGTATAGTGTTGTTCTTCTTCTTCTTCTATGGACAGGCTAAAACACTACTTGTCAACTTCACTTTTCTCTCGAAAAACTGGAATTATGTAGAAATATTCTTCTTTTTCTTCTTCTTTTTCTTCTTTATTTACTTATTACGTACAATTATTTTAATTTATTTTTTTTCCTTTTTCTTTTCTCTATATTATTTTATATATATATTCTATTATATCTTCTACTACAAAAAATTACTTTCTATAAACATCTATAAAACTATAACATATATATATCATATACATATTACTTTTCTTCTTCTTCTTCTTCTTCTACTTTCGTGCGAAAGTGGGTTTTATATATAAATGCAAATATTTATAAGACCTGACAATATATAACTTATATTTTTAGTATTTAAAGATCTTGTTGATAAGCAAATTCAAAATAACAGGTTACGAGTTATGAATAGACTATAATACATGCCTTGTATATGTTATACAAGTGTATATACTAATATTATATATGATATTATATATTATATATATATATATAATATATGTTATATTATATAATGTATGTGAAATATCGACTATATATATATATATTGATATATATATATATATATATAATATATATATATATTAGCGGAGAAAATAGAAAAAGGAAAAATGTTCCAGATTTTACCATTAAAGTATATGTAAGAATGAGAATAGCTGTTAAGGTTAGGGACAGAGAGTGGGAGAGTGGAGCAAGTTCCCTCTTCAAAGGAGGAAGAATGCGAATAAAGAGTTGAGAAGAGCAGTGTCCATTGTAACAAAGGTAGAATAAAGAGATTTATGCAACAACGTTTCGATGATAAGATAGAGATTGGAGAGAGTTATTGGGAGACAGAGATATTGGAAGGCGAATAGGTCTAGATTCCACACTTTTAAAGTAAGTTAGAGGAGTGGAACAAAGCCAGATACGCAATGCATGAACAATATAAAAACGAGCAACGACCCTGTACAGAGAGTGCAACGCAATTGGAGTGGTTGGTATGAAGTATCTCCGACGGCAACTCAAAACACACAACACCTCCGAAGTATGTTTGTGATAAATAATGATGAGATTCTTCCAAAGAAAATCACCACAAAATAAAATATCAAAAATATAAAAGACAGAAAAAGGTTTTAGTTGTGTGTGTTCGAACAATATTTTATTATTGTATGTAAGATTATGTAAGTAAGATAGAAAAATGGACTGAGTTTTTATGACATTGAGAACAACCAAATTCTCCATACCATCATTTAAAAGATACGAAAAAAACC
>JABUQX010008303.1:42500-45000 GCA_015478945.1 Trachelipus rathkii
ATATCAAATCTTTACATTGAAACAAATGATTGAGAAAATGAGAGAAGAAGAATAAATTGTATTTAGGTTTTATGGATTTGCAACAGGCGTATGATAGGATTAATAGGAAGCTCTATGGCAGGTGTTAGTGATATAAGGTGTTGGTGGTAGGCTTCTGAATGGAATCAAAAGTATGTATGACGATAGTGAAGCGTGTGTAAGAATAAATGGAGTTGAAAGTTATTGGTTTAATATTAATAGCGGAGTGAAGCAGGGATGTGTTATATCTCCTTGGTTATTCAATTTGTATATGGATGGGGTTATGAAAGGATTAGAGGTGGTGTGACAGGTAAATGTTGTTAGAATGATGGAGAATGGAAGGGAGTGGAGGGTGCCCTACCTATTATATGCGGATGATTTGGTTTTGTGTGGCGAATCTGAAGAGAGTTTGAGAGGATTGGTAGAGGGATTTGCAGGGTGTGTAAAAGGAGAGGTTTGAAAGTAAACGTAGATAAGAGTAAGGTTATGGTTGTGAGTGAGGACAGTCCTCGGTGTGAGGTTATGTTAGATGGTGAGCAATTGGAACAAGTGTCTGAGTTTAAATATTTAGGATATATGTTGGATGAAAAGGGAACGGATGATGCAGAGTGTAGTATGAAAGTTGTGAATGGCAGGAAGGTGGCTGGTGCAATTAAATCGTTGGTGGATGTAAAGGGACTAAGTCTTGAGTGCGCTAGGGTCTTAAATGAGGGTATGTTGTTACCTGTGTTAATGTACAGTAGTGAAACTATGGTCTGGAATAAGAGGTATAGATCTAAAGTACAATGTGTTCAGATGGACAATCTTAGGGGCGTGTTAGGTGTGAGAAGAATTGATAAAATGAGGAATGAACGTATTAGAGAGTTGTGTGGTGTGAAGAAAGGGATAAATGAGAGAATAAATGAAAGTATGTTGAGATGGTTTGGCCATGTGGAAAGGATGAATGATAGTCGGTTGGTTAAGCGGTTGTAGTGGTGAGTGTGCTGGGAATCGACCAGCTGGGATATCGAAGAAAAAAAAAGTTGATTGAATCAGTAAAGGAATGCCTGGAGGAGAGAAATGTGATTTTGGCATTATGCACCATAATAGGAGTGAATGGTGGAGTTTTGTGAAGGGGTATGGTTGTGGCCCACCTAGGCCAAGGGATGAACCCTACATTGACGAGATACCATAGTGAGGGTCCGTCGCGGTCTCGTGAAGCTCTAGGGTGGATTTTTCTGACTGCGACGAGTCCTCACTAAAAGGTATAAAGGGGGCGGTAAGGTTGGGCTTTCTCTTCTGCTTGCGTCATATTCTTCTACTACTTTTCTGTCTCCAGTGCATGTGCCGCACGCTACCCACAGTCTTGGGGAGGGAAGGTGGTTGATTATATATATATATATATATATATATATATATATATATATATATATATATATATATATATATATATATATATATATATATATATATATATATATATATATAACTTATTCACACATATCTATAATATAAATATATATATATATATATATATATATATATATATATATATATATATATATATATATATATATATATATATATATATATATATATATATATATACTATATATATATATTTATATATATATATATATAATATATATATATATATATATATATATATATATATATATATATATATATATATATATATATATATATATATATATATATATACAACTATATATATATATATATATATATATATATATATATATATATATATATATATATATATCACTGCAATATGATTTTTATGATATAGGAAGCAATTCATAGTAACATTTGTTTGAACATTAAAGTTTAATAAAATCTTTGTTATTAATAACCTTGTGGCGGAAAACGTTCATTTTGAAATTTTGAAAACGTTTTTCAAAATTATTTTAATTTTGTCTTAAAAGACTTCAATAAATAATACTCTTAAATTAGGAAGATTCTTGGAATTATTATTATTATTATTATTATTATTATTATTATTATTATTATTATTATTATTATTATTATTATTATTATTATTATTATTATTATTATTGTTATTATTATTATCATTATTATTATATTATATTATATTATATTATATTATATTATATTATATTATATTATATTATATTATATTATATTATATTATATTATATTATATTATATTATATTATATTATATTATATTATATTATATTATATTATATTATATTATATTATATTATATTATATTATTATTATTATAATTATTATTACTATTATAATTATTATTATTATTATGATTATTATTATTATTATTATTATTATTATTATTATTATTATTATTATTATTATTATTATTATTATTATTATTATTATTATTATTATTATTATTATTATTATTATTATTATTATTATTGTAATTATTATTATTATTATTTATTAATATTATTATTATTATTATTATTATTATTATTATTATTATTATTATTATTATTATT
>JABUQX010008303.1:50000-60000 GCA_015478945.1 Trachelipus rathkii
TAATAATAATAAAAAACAAATAAATAATTACAATGACAAGAATGATATCAATAATTATGATAATAGTAATAAAAATATTTAAGTACAAAAATATTGCAACAAATAAATTTAAACAAAATTTAGTTAATCAGCAAAAGTAAATTTCTAAACAGATAATAAATAAATAAATTTGGATATAAATTTATATTAGGAAAGTACATTTTCACTTTAAGAATTTGTAACCAGTTAAAAATTATCAAACTCCTTAAAATCCAGTAATTATTATTATTATTATTATTATTATTATTATTATTATTATTATTATTATTATTATTATTATTATTATTATTATTATTATTATTATTATTATTATTATTATTATTATTATTATTACTTTCACTGGTAAAATTATTATTATTTTCACTATTATTAATTTTAATATTACATTCGCTTATTATTATTTATATTCTTATTATTATTGGTTTATATTTATAAGAACACACACACACACACACACACACACACACACACACACACACACATATATATATATATATATATATATATATATATATATATATATATATATATATATATATATATATATATATATATATATATATATATATATATAGTGGCAGGAGTGTTGGGAGTTATCTCTTCTTCTTGTTCCTCAACTGTACAGGTAGTTGTTGAAGTTCTTTTGAAGTCTCACGTAATGACTTCCATTTTACGTTTTGAGACCTAAATATAAACAGGTACTAGCTTATTTGCAGCTTTCTCTGCCGGAAGTCGCCTCTTCATCACCAGGAAACTTCATGTTACGCTTTGGTTCGTCGAGACTAGGCGAACCAGCAATATAAGTCGTTAGAACTCTTTTATAGTTATCTCTTTAATGGGAGAGTGAAACAACTTGATGATATTTTTTTGATAATATTTTATTAAATATCATCTTTAATATATATAAAAAAGTTACTGACCTTAAGTTAAGTACGTTAGTTTTTGACATATATCAGTTTATCTCCTTGCAAACCATATCTGAATAGAGAAATCTACGAAAATACATTTCAAAGATGGCGCCAAGACATGAAAAGGCGGGAAGGTTAGAGATTATTTCTTTGATACATAATAAACAAAACTATGTATAGTTTAACTAATTCTCATTCTTAAAGTTATATATATATATATATATATATATATCCATATATATATATATATATATATGTATATATATATATATACGCTGCTGCTATATACTATATATATGCCATACACTATCTTTGCTTATATATATATATATATATATATATAAACTTTTATCATAGAATAAATATTATATAATCATATATTACAAATAAATGTCACACTTAATATAAATTATAAATATAAATTACATTTTAAGTTTTAAAATACGTGATATATATTTTCCGTATTTTAGAGTTTGAGATTATTCTTGAATTTCCCATTTTTCTATAACGTTTTTAAACTCTACTAACATATTTGGGGGCGATTTTAAAGATCTTTGAAATACGTTTGGATCAGCATTTCCAGGCAATGTATATATGTATATAATATAATAATAGTAAATATATATATATGTATAATAACAATAATATATGTATAATAATATATATAATATATATGTAATATATATAACCAATAATAACAACCAGCAATAGTATATATGTATGCCAACTGTTGCATACCAGTATCATAACCAACGCTGCTCCTTCTTGCTGCTTCCCAACCTTGTATGTATGTATATGTGTAATAATAATAATAATAATAATAATAATAATAATATGCTAACTAGCCAGCCTTAGCTGTAATATGTAATAACCAATATGTATCTTGTATAGCCTTGTGTACCCCGTACGTAACTTAGCAGCCAATAATGTAGCCCAGCCAGCTGCCAGTATGTAGCCAGCCCAGTAATAGCCAGCCTTGCATAATATGTGTAGCCCAGCCAGCCATGCCAGCTATGTAGTAATATGTATGGCAACAACCAGCAGCCAGCAACAATAGCTATATTTGTATGCAGTAGCCAATAGTATGTAGTATGCCAGCCTGTATAGCCAATAACCAGCAGCCAGCCAACAACAATATTTGTAACAACCAGCATGTAGCAGCCAACAACAACAACCTTCAACCCATATGCTATATAGCCAATAATAATAGCCAGCCCAGTAGCAATATGTAGCCCAGCCTTTCTTACTGTAATATATATATATGAATAGAAAGCAGAAACATACACATTTTTAAATGTGTTGTGCGTATTTGAATGCACAAACATACACATTTTTATTTTGTCCAAATAAATAGTTCACAATTTATATAATATGATCAACAAATAGCACCATTTTAGTTTTTCTAAACAAGGCTGTAAGTGAACAGGAAATAAACTACAATTAAGATTTTGACGACTGACGAAGCGTTTAAAATGCGAGTCGTGCATTGCCCGACTTTGAAACATATTACACACACACACGCGCACACACGCACACACGCGCGCGCACACACACACACACACGCACACACACGCACATACACACACACTCACATGCACACACACACACACATGCACACACACACACACACACACATATTTGTATATATATATATATATATATATATATATATATATATATATATATATATTTATAAATATATATATATATTTCTTCTTTAATATATATAACCAACCAACCAATATAATATATATATATATATATATATATAACTTCTCTGCTGCTATAATAACCTTATATATACTATATATATATATATATATACCTGCTGCCTGCTGCTACTATATTGAAGCTTATAGTCTTGGTGCCTAAACAGTTTAAAATATATCTTTAATTTCAAAATTAATATAGTTTCTGTTCAAGCGTTTTGTTTTGACTAGTTTTTAATCTGTATTTTAATTATTATTAACGTTTTGACTAGGAATTTGTCTGAAATTGTTTGTATGTGCAATGTAGAAAATAGTCAGAATTTTTTTTTAATTGTTAAATGTAGGGTTTGATATTGTTATCATTTGAAATTATGAATTATAAGAGTTGCCAAAGTATTTTTTTTTCTTTTTATCTCCGTATACTATTGCTTCTTAGATAAACTTTGTAAAAAATTATATATATATATATATATATATATATATATATATATATATATATAACTCTTATATATATATATATATATATATATATATATATATATATATATATATATATATATATACTATTATATATATATAAATATATTATATATATATATATATATATATATATATACTAACATATCTATATATATAATATATATATATACTTAACTTAACTATATGTATATAACCTTGTAGCCTTTTAAAAATTATATATATACTATATAATATATATATATATATAATACATAGGCGTAACTATAAGGGTATGGCCCTCCTATCCCAGGAATTTTAGGCAATAAAAATTTTATAACAGACTTAGTGGAATTCTCAAATCGGGGAAGGGGCATGGTCCCCCCCCCTAGAAACATTGACTAGTTAAGCTAATGATAAAATATAGTCGTAAATACTTAATAAATAAATAATAAATACTTCGAATTGGAAGCTACGTATAAAACACTCACTTGATATCTGAGTGCTTTGAAAGTATATAAAAAAACGTTTTGCTTTTCAGTAATGATTCAACATTGATTGCAAATATAATAATAATAATAATAATAATAATAATAATAATAATAATAATAATAATAATAATAATAATAATAATAATAATAATAATAATAATAATAATAATAATAATAATAATAATAATAATAATAATAATAATAATAATAATAATAATAATAATAATAATAATAATAATAATAATAATAATAATAATAATAATAATAATAATAATAATAATTAAAATTATAATAATTTTAATAATCTTTCAGAAAATGAACATAAATATATCAATATTTATAATTTTATTTGAATAATTTAACTTTTATCAAGAATCAAGATGTATAATAAAATCATAAATAAAATCGATAAATTTAGTGGATCCTAATAGGAGACCGAATAATCGGCACCGGAGTTGGAATCACAAAAAATTAAATTTGTATCGGCAACTTAACCTGCACCGGAGTCAGATTCAATCGCCATTTTAAGTTTAAATAATTTAATTATTTTTATTCGTTAATTAAAAATAATAAGATTTATATCCAATAAACACAGAAACATATATAATAATAATTATAAATTATTATTAATATATAATTGCAAATAATAATTCCATCATATATATATTGTAAAGAATTATAATTAATAATTCCTTTAAACATTAAACAATAAGAAGAATATTAAGAGAAAGTCCGCCATTGTTTAAAGAAAAACTTTTCAATTATTTTTTTTTCACGCTTTTTAATTATCAATAAAGATAATTAATAATTAATATTTACTCGTATATATATATAGTTTTGTATCGAGTCATGTCAGCCATTGACTTATAAACTATGGGGGACTCCGTTGGCCCCTGGCATTATCCACCAGAAGATATATATATATATATATATATATATATATATATATATATATATATATTGACTTATATATATATATATATATATATATACTCGTGCGCAGCAGCCAGTAGCAACTAACTGCTTATTCTTATATACGTATATTCACAAATGACTATAGATGAATATATATATTTTATATATATATATATTCTCCTCCCACCCCCCTTTCAGAGTGACCTTGAAAAGGGTTAAAAATCCTAAAACTTTCGAAGCTTGAAAGATGATTTCCCATAAGGCGAACTAAAAGCTTTCTCACAATAACATTTCATTTTAATAATAATAATAATAATAATAATATAATATATAATAATAATAATAATAATAATAAGAATAATAATAATAATAATAATAATAATAATAATAATAATAATAATAATAATAATAATAATAATAATAATAAAAATAATAATAATAATAATTATTATTATTATTATTATTATTATTATTATTATTATTATTATTATTATTATTATTATTATTATTATTATTCTTATTATTATTATTATTATTATTATTTAATTATTATTACGAAAATAAATAAAAACAAATGATCTTTTTTAAAAAAAAAATTTAATTTCTTCATCAAAATTTCTGACGCAATATTTTAACATGAAGCTTCTCCCACAAATAAATAAATAAATAAATAAATAAAAGAGAAACCCCTCTTACTGCCCCCTTATAAATCCATTGAACCCCCCTATTCCCCCATATTTCTTGCAGGGGAAGGGGACGAAGAGAGAGTTCAAGTTAATCCAACCTTTCCCTCCTACGCTTCACTATCTTCTGAGAAACTTTTAAAAACCTTTTCTCTCACCATACATTTTCTCAATGGATTTTGAATCTAGTTCTCGTTTTACGCTGAACTCATTTATAATTATATAATTTTGTATTTGATAATAACATAGCCTTAATGATAACACTACCCTATAAGTAACCAATCTTGTAAATTTTTATAATATATAACCTTTCCAACTGCTGCTATAACCAACAACAGCCAGCCCAGCTATAATAATATGCTAACCAATATATATATATGTACCATATACTGTATATTCAGTATAAATATATAGCAGCATGTATAGCAGCGCCAGCCAACAGCAGCAGCAGCAACAGCCCAGCAACCCCTTGCCAGCCAGCCCTTATTTAGCAAATGCGCCTCGTTTTTCTTCATTGTATGCCAGCCAACTATATGTATGTAGCATATAGCTGCTACTGTACTTGCTATTTATATATGCTGCTTAGCCAACATGTTTACATGTATATATATATGCCAATAATAGCCATACCCAACCATAGCCTTAATAGCCTTGTATATGTATTATATAACTAGCAACCTTGTAGCTGCTGTATCTTTCATGCCTTATGTATGCATGTATATTTCAACATATATATGTGTAGCCTAACAACAACCAACCAATAATATATATATGTATATGTATATATTATATATATCTCACTTAAATATATATATATATATATATATATATATATGTATATGTGATTATACCAACAGCAATAATAGCAATAATATGTAGTAATAATAACAACAACTGTAACCAACTCTAATAGCCAGCCAGCCAACTATTGCTAACAATATGTAATAATATGTATATATGTATATAACCAATAACAACACCTTGTATATGTCATATATGGAAATAATAGCCAGCCAGCCAACCAGCCAGCAGCAGCCAGCTAGCCCATGGCAGCCTTGTAGCCAGCAACAGCCAAGTGCCAGCTGCTGCTGCTGCTGGGTGTATTCAGGAACCAAAAATAGTGCCAGCTGCTGCTGCTGCTGCTGTAACCAACCCATGTGTAATAGCCAGCCTTGTATGTATACTGTAATATATGTATGTAGCCATCATGCCATATGTATTGTGCCGACAACCAGCCAGCCAACCACAGCCAGCAGCCAGCCAGCAGCCTTCATAACAACAACAGCCAGTGTATATGTAGCAGCCAGCCAGCAATAGCCAGCCAGTATGTGTATACAGCCAGCAGCCTTAGCCAGCCAGTATGCTCAGCAGCCAGCAATAACCATTATGTGCTCAACCAACCCAACCTTATATAACAGCATAACCCATATATATATATATATATATAGTATTATCTTCCAGTAAATTAATTTAAATATATGATAAGATCAAAGGGGAAGAAGTTTTCATTTATAGTGAAAACGTTTTTGGTGGAATTCCAGGGTGCAAAAGATCCATTTGAGAGTTATTTTTTGGGTAAACGGGATGGTGTAGTGGGTAGGTTGGAGGACATTTCGATTCGAAAGCAGTATGGCCGGCTTGATTGACCGGATTTGAACATTTATAAAGCTTAACCATCTATATATATATATATATATATAACAACATATATATATATATATATATATATATATATATAATAATATATATATATATGTAACCAAAATGTCCAACCAACTAATATTATATATTATATGTATATAATATATATATAGTAACATATGAAATGCTTACTATAACGAACAAAAGGTGATTTGAAACTGCTATAATATATATATATAATAATAATAACCTTATATATATATATATATATAACAATATATATATATATATATACTATATGCTCTTATATATATATATATATATATGAGATCACTCAATTGGGAGCTCGAGCTTACCTTATATAAAAATTCATTATAATGAAACCCAGCCCTTTATATATATATATATATATATATATATATATATATATATATATATATATATATATATATATATATATATATATATACTATATATATATATATATACCTAATATATATATATATAACTATATAACATATGCTATATATATATATATATATATATACATATATAACAAAGATTGTCATTGCCTCATATAGAACGAGGGACATTGTTCATTAGATTTTATATAATTATATGATGTAAATTCTTAACTGGGTCAATTTGACTGCGACGTTGCAACTTTTGATTCCTTCTATGTTACCTATTAATGTTTCCTATTAATATATTGTTTTATTTGTTAATAAATTTATGTATAAACAGACATCATTATATATATATATATATATATATATATATATATATAACTGACTGCTTAGCCTGCCAGTATAATAACCTTATATGTATATATATATATAGCAGCATAGCCAACTTATAGCCAACAGTAGCATATACGCCTTTATTGCTGCTGCACCTTATATATAGCAGCATAACGCTAATAACAGCAACCTTATATATAATTGTAATAACAACCAGCAGCCAACCCTTGTAGCAGCAGCAATAATATAACCAGTAACAACTGTAACAATAGCCTTATATATATATATATATATATATATATATATATATATAGTGTTACTGATAATAATAGTTTGTTTAGTGATGGTTGATGTTGGTGATAGCAATAGTGTATGGTTGGGCGGTCATGTATGTATATGTAGCCAGCTATGCTTATGTAGCCAGCAACAACATATAACCAACAGCAACGCCAACCCAGCCAACCAACCAGCCAGCAGCTTATGTAGCCAATATGTATATATCATATATTTGGCCTTTATATGTTGTAATGTATATGCCTTAGCAACAGCAACCTTATAGCAGCAATATATATATATAACAACAATAACCAACTAATAACCAACAACTTAGTAATATGAAATAACCAATAACATATATAGTATAATATATAACGCTTGTATAACATATATGTACCAGTAACTGCCTAACCTGTTTGTGTATGTTGTGTAATAGCCAACCCAGCAGTAATAACCTTATTATAACCAGCCTTTCATCTTTATATGTATATATGCTTTGTATAACATAGCCAGCAACCTTAGCCAACAACCTTTAGTAACTATTTGCACCTTGCATGACGCTGCTGTATGCCAACGCCCAGCCTTGGCAGTAGCCCAGTAGCCTACCAGCGCAGCAGCCTTGTAACCAACCTTGTATGCCAACTGCTAACAATATAATATATTCTTTGCTATAACTACTCTTTGCTGTAACCTTAATATGTATATATATAATTTATATATATATATGTATATATGTATATATATAACTGCTGTATAACAACATATATAACTATATCAACCTTAACCCATTATATACCTTCTTTGCTGCTATATTATATATATATATCTTCTGCTAAATATGCTGCTATATACTGTAACTGCTGTACTTCTTACTCCTCTCCATATATATATGAATATTTGTATGTATTCACTTATGTGTGTATGTATATATATGTATATGTTTTTATTTTTGTATTTTTATTTATTTATATAAAAAGGCCCGGTAACTCAGTGGAAGAGCACTCGCCAAACAAAGCGAGGGGTTCCAGGTTCGCAACTGGTCAGTGGGAGAATGTGACTATTCTCTCTTGGGCTTGGCTTCGTCTGATCAGAACACGTTGAATGAGTACACCCCCTCATTGATTAGGGCTCTGCCCTTAGTGAGTGGTATATATATATACTATATCTTTTATTTTTAACTTATATATACTGCTATATATATATATATATATATATACTATACTCCCTTCTTCACTGCTATCTTACTGCTACTATATATATATATATATATATATATATATATATATATATATATATATATATATTGAGGAGGTGCACATTTTTATTAAATATTTTATGTATGTAAAAAGTAAATGTATAAAATATTGTAAGCTGACGTTTGGATATGTTAATGCAGACATTTGAGAAATATATTACGTTCTTTGGATTTTGGAAACGTTAATATATATATATATATATATATATATATATTTATATATAACTTAACTTATACTTTCACTTATATATATATACTTAGCCATATACCAACCTTCTTTATTAACCCAACTATTATCCTATATATATACTTATATATATATATACTCTTTGTATATATATATATATATATATATATTTTATATATATTATATAAGAACATAAATTTAAAAAGTAGAGGATACATAAAATTTAAAACCAATGAATACAAAACAAGAAATCTGTTTAAAATTTTCTTGAAGAAACATTTGCAAGAATATTATTATTATTATTATTATTATTATTATTATTATTATTATTATTAATCAATATTATTATTTTTGTATTATAAATATTAGTAATGTTCTTATTAATAAAATTTATATAGACATAAGGGGTTCTCTAATATGTGTGGGTTCTTTAAGTAATTGTTATTATTATTATTGTAATATTATTATTATTATTATTATTATTATTATTATTATTATTATTATTATTATTATTATTATTATTATTATTATTATTATTATTATTATTATTATTATTATTATTATATTATTATTATAAAATTATTATTATTTTTATTATTATTCACCACCTTATTATTATTATTATTATTATTATTATTATTATTATTATTATTATAGTTTTTATTATTATTACTACAACAATTATATATTTTCCTTCATT
>JABUQX010008303.1:70000-103510 GCA_015478945.1 Trachelipus rathkii
GGGCTCTGGTGGTAGCTTTGGTGCGATATATTTACAGTCTTACCCTGATGTGTACGGTCTTCTTTTCTCATTCGTGTCTGCAATATTCGCTTCCTTTATTCTAATGTGCACTTTATCGAGCAACTCTTTCCATCTATTAGATCTCACATCTTGTTCTTGACAGAAAGCAGACATCTCTCTCTCTCTCTCTCTCTCTCTCTCTCTCTCTCTCTCTCTCTCTCTCTCTCTCTCTCTCTCTCTCTCTCTCTCTCTCTCTCTCTCTCTCTCTCTCTCTCTGTGTGTGTGTGTGTGATAAAAAAGGCTGTTGTGCGCATGTGCTGAACAACGATGTTCGTGTTTGAGTTACTAGATTGGAGTCTTTCAAAAACAGTAACTATGCTTTTCCTTGAACCTTCTTGCTAATCCACGAATAAATTCTTCCCAACTGCTTATTTAAATCTTTACCGACTATATTCAAAATTCATAGAGTGTTGAAAATTAAAAGGGTAGAATCTATCTCTTTTCGTCCCATCAACTCACCTATGCACTCTAACTGTGTTTACCATCATTCTTATTTAATCACTCCTTATAATATCGTTATTACAACGGACACTGCTATTCTTAATGATAGAATCGCAAACCTCATCCTTTGAGGAGACCTTGTGTGACTCGTCATTTCACAAACTCATCCTTTAACTGTCTTCCTCTCTGACCCCCAGACTCAGACTTAGTAACAAGGATTATTATTCATTCACGTGCTTTAATGGTAAAGATTCTTACTAGAACATTTTTCTTATCACACTTTTCTTAAGACACTTTTTACTAACATACACTTTCATGCTCAAAGGATCGAGACATGTCGACATTTTGCTTTACACTTGAATTAAATATTTTTTCCTTTGTTGGATGTTGTACGGGTTATTGACCTTTTTCTACTAAAAGTTCATACACACATAAACATACACACACACACACACACACACATATATATATATATATATATATATATATATATATATATACTTAATATATATATATATATATATATGCATAACACCACTATATATACATATATATATATATATATATATATACTCTTATATATATATATATTATTTCCATTTATCATGTTAAGAATTGAGGACGTTAATATCAGTAAAATGTAGATCAAGTATCATCTGTGACGGAAATGAAATGATTACATGAGTCGTTCCGACTCGCACCCTACTTACTACTTAAGCTTTGCCTACATACATACAATACACATAAATATACATATATGTGTATTGTATGTATATACATACATAAAATACACACATTTGCATAAGTCTTTTAAGTCTTTTTACATACATGTATCTAGTTATTCAAATACAATCAAATAGCGTCTTATGTGTTTTTTTTTTCGCAGTGTATTGTGTCTGAATTTAATAAATATAATTTGCCGAGTAATTTTATGTAATCATAAAAATTACATTATTATTTTTATTATGTCACTTGTAACCTCTTTTTCAGAAGGTGTGAGTAGGCAGTAAATTATATCTTTTGCTCAATGCTTATTTTCATTAACCATTATAGTTACTGTAACAAATAATCACGATCAGAGAATTAGGTAAGAAGATAATCGGTGGGCAATGATAATAGTAATCAGCGAGAAAAAATGAAATAGATGAGTATTGTTACGAGAAATCGGTAAAGGCTGATAAGAGTAATCGGTGAAGAGTGATAAGAGAAATCGGTTAGTGTTAATGGGAGTAATAGGTGGATATTCCTAAGAGTATAGGTACTGATGAAATTAATGTTAGTACTGATAAGAGTAATCGGAAAATAGTGAAAAGGGTATTCGATGAGTATTGATAAGAGTAATTGGTGAGTATAAGAG
The DNA here is from genome assembly GCA_015478945.1 of Trachelipus rathkii. Classification (NCBI taxonomy): domain Eukaryota; kingdom Metazoa; phylum Arthropoda; class Malacostraca; order Isopoda; family Trachelipodidae; genus Trachelipus; species Trachelipus rathkii. The sequence continues at coordinate 71,859 of JABUQX010008303.1, forward strand.
TAATCTGCGTGAGCTGATAAGAGCAGTTGGTGAGTAATGATAAGAATAATTCTTGGAGTTGATAAAATTAATATCTGAATACTGATAAAAAAAAATCTCTGTGTCTCCATATGCCAATAAGCGACTTCTGAGTAATAGAAATAGTTTATTTTGTTTTCTTTTGTTTGACAAATAACAGAAATATATCTCGGTGTTTATATCTATTCTTTATTTTTTATCATCAATAATAGTATTAGTTAATAAAATATTCCTTAAGTTTGTTTGTAAAAGATAGCTTGTGTTAAAAGAAATCGGTGAGCGAATAAGAAAAATCTGGTTCAATGTTCAACATGTTCAAGGAAACAATTGACGTGTAAAGAAAAAAAAAGACGAATAAAAAAAAGAACAGGCGGACGCAAATCGACCCACCTTTGTTCAGACAGCGTCTGATCGACATAGAAAAGCTATTACCTGCACTCAACAAACTACGTTGAATGTAGATGAAACTTTTTCACAAAGTTGTTTTGCCTTCCATTTTCGCTTAACAAGTGATACTTGCAAAAAGATATGGAAATACAGGGTATAATTCTTTAAAATTGGACTATATGAGAAAATATAAAAATTAAAAAACTCTTAACATTATATCTAAAAGTATATTTATAAAAATAAATCTTTCCCCTTTGAAATTATCGTATAGAAATAGAACTAATTTTCTTTTTTGGTTTCCAGGTGGGCCACGCCGTCCAGTTATACAAAAAATAGTAATATATTTTGCAATTATTTGAGCAGATTACTTTTTTAATGCGATTTTAAAGAAAAACATGCTTTAATAGATATCGAATCTCACTTCTTAAGAGTCGTTGATTATGTAGGGTAGTGTCCCTCTTTCGTGAACTAATGCTTCTTTTAAGCACTAGCAAGTAACAATTCTAGCCGCAAACTAGAAACCAGTACTATACCCTTAAGTAGACAAATGACTACCAAAACGTGATAAATAATCATTTCACGCTACGCTATGGGATAGGATATATAGATTATTAAGTATAGTATAGAAGCCCAACTACCGCGTCGTGCCCCTGTCGGATGTGCCCGCGAAGAGACACCCACCTAACGTACTACCTCGTAGAAACCACGCACGCTTATATATATTTAAGTAGTATTAGGACAGATTGACATCGTATGGGTACTTAAGGATATATATAGTACTAGTATAGTAGTGTATATTATATAGTATATTTTATATAGATATATGACGTACTGGCGGCGAAAGGGTAATTCTAAGTAACTAGTATAGGTAAATAGATAGAGACCGTCTCAGTATACGTATAATAAGCGTATAGCTTATAGCACAAATAGGCTACTAAATATATATAGAAACGACATAATACAGCAGATCACTACGGTACGCTCACATGGGCCAAAATATTTGCATACGGTTAATATGTACAAATTATCTCTCACTCTACTCGTGTTAAGCGGGAGGAATAAGTAACACTACGATATATATATCATATATAGCTAATGTTTTAGTACGAATCAGTGAGTCGATGAACCTTAGACGTATTCACATAACAGTACAGCTAAATATACAATAATAGCTACACTAGGTATATCATAAATGCCTATATAGGCGGCGTCAGTACAGACCATACATAATCCAAGCGTAGTAATATAGTATATATTGAGTGTACCTAGCTATTGCGGCTATGCAATCTATAATAGAGATAGAGAAAGAGCTATTATGACGTAGACAGCGAAGCCTCAGGACCCTAAGGTACAGCATAGACCTAGCGAGCAGTCATTATACTATTATATATTTAAGGTAAGTCACTCACGTGAGATAGATTAATAGGAAATAAAACCCTGTAGCTACCTATTAGTGCTGGTGACATACTTATATACTAGAACACTACCCTTAAGCCCAAACTACCTAGCGTAGTGAGCTATAAACCCTACTCACTTACCACCCGATACTTACGAGCAAAAAATATGGGAAGTAGGAGGAAATGTACGGTATACTACCCGCCGGCTCATATATTCCTCATTCCGACTAGCCGACCCCGGGATACAGGATACATAGGCATTTCGTAGTACCCCTGAGTAGCGCCGTCATATAATTGTAGGTCTAAAAAGTTTTATTAATAAAGTAAAACTCTCATACTTAATAATAATACTACTACTGATAAAAATAATAATGATTAGGAATAGATAAAAATATAAAACGTAGTATTAAAATAGGAGTGTATATTATAACAACCGATTATGCTTATATAATCATTACTAATTAATATCGGCAAATTATGCTTAGGAATACCTGGTACATGTGACACTACCGACCGGGTATACCGTGGAAATTAAAACGCTAAAAACTGTGGCCTATTAACATAAAACCGTCTCAAGAAAAACGCCTAACGACTTAACCTACCTAACCAACCTAAACCTAACTAAAACCCCTAAAACTGGTAAAGCCTAAACCTAACTTAACGCTAAAATTAATGTTCATTATAAACTAGTACGCAGTTTTGATCAGGAAAACTGTATTAGGTCTGGTGTTTTATCGCCGGTATCCTTTGTGAAGGGTGGTTGAAAACGTGTTTACTGTATCCCACTAGATGCAGCAGGTACAAGTTTCTACAAATAAATATGTGCCTATTATATTTTATACTTAGTTATGAATATTACTATTATATGTGGTTGTATGTATAGACACTTTATTAATTATTTAATTAATGATATATGTATTAATTATATAATTATATTATAACATATATTATATTATTATATTATATGATATATTATATATTCCGGATCGGTGTCCCAACCAAGTTCATTGACACACTTGAACCTATGTTATCACACTAGTCCCAGTCTCTCTCATAAATGTACATATTCTGACCCTGTCGCTCCTAATGGGACAATCTGACCTACTAACCTGTAATATCTTTTTATTTAGGTAACTTTAAACTTTCTCTCCAAACAGCTCATCCTGCCTACGCGTTTTTCTCCTTTGATCTGGGTGATTGGGGGGCCTTGCGGCGCTTCTACGCTAACAATTTCTGAAACTGATGAACTGCTTGACTCTGATTGACGCTCGGCTTCTTGACTCAAGTTTTAAAGTGGAGCTGTGATGTCCGGCTTACAAATGTCTGTCGACTAAATGTCTGTCTTTCTCATAAAACCTGTCGATCGATGGCTTGTATCTCTGGCCTATTTTCAGGCTAGATTGACAGCGCTTATCAATGGGGAGTGATGAAAATTATTCTCGTTATCTCTAGTCACTACGTTCGCTAATTATATACATATGCAGCTAGAAGATCGTTGTGCTTATTGGATACTCAATCGACTGAGTCTCAAAGCGTGAGCTCTCTATCAAAACGAAATTCGCTAACTCCTTTGGTCTCTCCTCGATCTGAAAATCTTTTACGGGTCCTTTAATTTACGTCCAAAAACATACATATCTATCTACTTCTTTGTAACACCCAATCCTCCTCTGATTCGATCTGATGGCTCTGTTGCGTACTTCCGAACTGAAATTTTAAGGGCCAAATCTTTCTTGGAACCTCCATATTCCTCTAAACTTAACCCTGGACTTCTATGCCACTTTCCATCCCTCCCCCCACACTCCTCTCCTCTTCTCAGGGCGAAAGTGCTTCCTATGGTACTTTGCTGACGGGTATGCATTACATTTTGGACTCGGGGCAATGGGACTCCTGAGCCAGATCTGATGATACGCTTAAGGAAGGACGGGGGGCCCGGATGCATTCCTCCCGAGTTTTTAGGGAGTGTGCTTAAGGCCAGAGCCCAAATCTTTTATTCCAAAAAATATAAGATTACTTTTGAAATAAGATTCGCTTTTGAAATAAGACTCACTTTTCTCATTATGTTCTCGAGTATTGATAATTTGCATTATAACACTTTACGCCATCATATTTGATATTTTATTTAGGATAGAGTAATAATAATAATAAAATGACTGTGTTGAGAAGCACGCACATGTCCAACCCTATTCCGAAAAAAGGAGCCGCTCTGATCATTCCAACTTAATCGCCATTATAGCGTCTGGCAGTGATCTGCTTTCTTATTAAATCTGGTATTGGAAATCCTTCTTAACATCTCCACTTCTCTGCGCCCTACTGGAATCAAATTCTCTGCATTTAGATCGAAATTATTTTGGTGCTTTACGTAATTACGTAGAAATGCAGGATGAGTATAATTGCTATTTTTTTATAGCGATTTATCGCTTACCACCATCCCGACACAAAAGGGAGACTTGCGTGGTGGCGCTTGCATATAAAAAGCATTTGACCGGGATATTAGGCATGCGTCTGACTGCCTCTCCAAGCGTCCACCTCCTTTGGTTCCTCCTTCTCTTTGCTTGGAAATGGACTAGCGTACTTTTGCGAAGTCGCTTTCAATCATAGAGCTGTGGTTGAATGGAAGCGAGCAATTCTTCTTCTTTTTCGTTAATAGTGGGTGTTCCTCAGGGTTCGTCTTATCTCCTACTTTAGTCTTACTTGTCATTATGATTCTTTGCTCACCTGTCTACGTTGCTAACTTGCTATTGCCTCTCATATATTTCCGAGGTGCCTTCAACCCATCAGTCCTGATACTATTGTATTCAATTCTGTCACAATCTTTTATGTCTATATATTCGTCGTTAAGTTTTTCAATATCTATTCTCGTTGATATTTATAATTAGAAATGCAAAATTAAACAAATCGTGCTTCAACCTTTGTGAAATTTCAATTCTTTATATATCCAAGTTCTAACCAAGATCTCCCTCTCTAAAAACACCTTATCAACTGGGTAATATTCTTTCTTTTCGGGACGGTTGCTCTTCGGTTCTCTCCTTTGTTGAGCAATATAACATCCTGTTAGCTGCCTTGTACATAAACAAAAAATGTCTTGTGGGGAAACACTTACATCAACGGTTGCTAGGCGAAACCTGGGCGCTCAAGAAACTGGAGTTCTGTTATTAGACAGCGTGATTTTCGTTTTCGTCTTGTCAGTTACGTAAGCGAAGTATACAGCGTCTCCATCGCGCCCTGTTGGATACTGTTGTCAGTATCTGAGGGGTGAAACCTAAGAGGCTCTGATCTTCACCCGGGGCTTGATTGTGACAGTGGGTCAGAGGCAAAACGCACAAGGCTTTTATAATCTTTCTGTTGCTTTTCACGTTAATCATTATGACCCTCTTATCATTTGCGACGCTGAATTGTTGATTTAGGTACTTTTATCTTCTTAAACGTATTACACACTCGAGGGAACTTTATACTCGCGTACCAGCACCTTACGACGCGTCCTCGATAATATTACACAAGGAGGTAGCTCTAAAGTGAGATGTCTGCGCACGAGTTTTTGTTGATGTAACAGTTTGAGTACCCCAGGTTAGTTGGGTTGCGGTGCTATTCTGCGTGTGTCTCTGTGCTGTCTAGCGTGCTGTTCTAGTGGAATGTCTCTATTCCATCTTTACTGTGTTCTTGACTTGAAAAGTTTAATCTCCACTCACTTTAAGACCTGCGAATCTAGTGCTCATCTGTAGCGAATTTACGCGAGTGGATGAAAGTGTCTAGCGTTGCAAATCAGCTCCCTCCCTGAATAGGCTCAGTATAAGCTCTGCATTGAGTGGTGGGATGGAAAACTGTAAAGAATATAGTATATACAATATGAAGTGAACGATAGCTAGTAGCTGCCACCTACCTATCATATACAGGAATAGTACTAATAATATACCATATAATATACTATATATATACAATATAGCCTATATATATGTTAATTAAAATCATACACTCGTACGTGTATTGCATATATATATATATTATAATAATATTATATATGATGACTAAAATTTATCGTATATGAAAGAATAAAAAATATAGGAAATAAATAATACTATAAATAAAAAAAAAATAAAAAAAAATATAAAAATACAGACCCCCTAATATAACTACATACTTGATAACTATTATGATACGAAAAATAAACATAATATCCTATATATAATATTAATGTATATTAGTATAATAGTTAAAAAGATATATATATATAATTGTGATAAATATACAATATATTTGTAGATATAAGGAGAGGGAAAAGATTGAGAATATAAGAGAGAAAATTCAATATGGCAAATTATGGTTGTTCGTTTATCTGGCAGTGAATTGTCAATGTCGTACGAGACCGGCGTTGCAATGTTTGCCAATCCCTCACAGTATCTGAGTGAATGCAAACAGAGTATATTCTCAACCTTAATTCTGATTTTAGCAAGGTATTCTTATGCTTTTCAGATATATATAAGTATATGAGATATAATAAATAAAATAGTGATAGTAAGTAGAATGAGAATATATATAAAGTATATAATATAAGATATATAATTATATATAATATATAATAATAGTAGTAATATAATAATAATATTATGGAAGAGAAAGAGAGAATATATTATACTATATATATTAGATAGATATAGAATAATATATAGTATATCTGGCGAAAGGAGCAATGATGAGCATTGGTGTTATAAATGATATTCTATTCCTGCTACATTAGTCAACCACACACACATCAACACACACACACACAACACACAACACACAACGAGTAATATATAATATATATATAAAGTATATTATAGAATAATATATATATTATATATTTATAATATGCCAATACTATAGCAAATAGGTACTCCTATATAACCGGTAACTATAGGCCTACCTACTACTCAATATACTAGGTCTAGCTATAGCTACCTCTCCTCCTATCACTATTATGTAATAGTATATAATAAATAATATATAGAAATATAGTAGTAGGCTAGTATATAGTAGTAAGCTATCACCTCAACGCTCTATAGACAACCCTAAATATATACCCAAAAATAGTAACATAGTCCGGTAACCTTCCTATATTTTAAATATATAGTATAGTATATATATAGTAAAATATACTATATAACTACCCCAATTATTACCCTCTCCGTTATTGACGTTATGAAATACGAAGGTACTTATGCAAATTATCGAATTTGGACCACTCGCATGAAGTACCCAATGACCTGCAACCTGTGCACGCGTTAGAGTAAACAAACTATTATGTCTCGAAATCAAATTTTATTTTTCTCAGTTGCTATTATAGTATTATGGGGTCGGGTCCTAATCCAGTATTTTTGTATACCTAATTGCCTCATTCTTAGACATTTTCGGTTAAGATTATTTCTATAATAATGAAATTTACTTATTTTTATGACGTATTTTGTGTATTACCTGTATGTTGTTTTATGCACTATTGGGTTGAAAGAAATTTAGTACGATAATTGAAAAAAAAACTCTTCTTTTCTGAACATTTTAAAGAAACTGACGATAATATGATATAAATATATAGCTTTAATAACAGAAAAACCACAATATCATAAGTAATTTTATCATTTTTTCTTTTCAAGTATAATTTTCCAAGGTCCACAAGAGAGCAATGGAGGGATGAAGTTTTCTAAGCAAAACCCGATATGCATTTCTCTTCTTCACGGGTTCCACGCAAAAGCATCGTCGTTGAAGGTTTTCCGCGCAACGGGTCCCATAATGCTTTCGCCGTGAATCCAATGTTTCATGCTGACCTACCCTATTGGTATCACTTTAAACTCCTCCTACACATCAGAGAAAAGGCAGAGGCGCTCGAGTACTGCAGCCTAGTATTGACTAGCGAACATATATAAGTAATTGAGGCCGTGTGGACTGGTCGAGAAGCCACTGAGATTAAATGAAAAATTGAATTCTATTTTGAAATTTGTTTATATTAGTATCATCATATATTCTCTATATAAATCTCAGTATACTGACAATGAAAACTTTTCTTTTATAAAACAATATTTATCCATATAAGCATGCGAGCGACATTGTCTAAGAGGAAGCATGAGATTTCCCTGCTTGTGAGTGGTAAGGTATAGTATATGTAGGGTATTACAGTTGTATCCAGTCTCATAAAATAATAAGTTTATATATATATACAGGGATTACCCCATAATATATATAAATACTTATTGCTGTCTTTGTTATCCTTATGCTTTGTCCTACTATCTCTGTTTACATTATATGGGATATATTTTTTTTTATAGTATGGTATATATAGTATATATTATATGATTACTTTTTCTTTAGTAAAATACCCGGGATAAAGTATGAGTCATTGTATATCCGAGGTACTTTACCAGAACAAATGTTAAATCTTGACAGAATCGTAAAACTACAAATAGAGTAACAATTCAGATTTCGATATTATAATTAAAACAAAAAAAGGAAACATTTTAACAAATGTTATCATTAAGATGACTTTGCAAAATATTTATAATCTCAAGTCTTAAAATAATATTGTCAGAAAGAAGTTACGCGATCATTTAAGTCAACAAATCTTACAGCAAGACAACAGAGCCTAAATTTCGGATACTTGTTTATAACATAAGAGTTTTGTTTTGTTGTTGGCGATGACCTCATTGGTCGAGTTTATAATCCTATTAGATCGGAAAAGGCAGTTACTCTTTGAGAGTTTTTTTTTTCTTTTCTTGTTTTTTTTTTTTTAACTGACACATTTGTGACAGGTCTTGACTTTACCAATTTCTTGTTTGATATTACCAGTTAGTTGCTGAGGTAAGTGAACTATTATTTTACTGCTATCTATTCTCATCTAATTTGAAGGAATGTAAAAAAAAAAGGAAAGGAATTAATATATTATGTTATATATATATATATATAGTATATATATATATATATATATTATATATATATTATATTATATATATATATATATATATTATTATATATAGTGTATATATATATTATATTCATTTAGATTTTTGAATAAAGAGGTTGCCAACGTCGCCCTAGCGCGTCAATTCTAAACATTATACGTACAGATTTAAGAAAGCAGATTAAATGTGTAAGGAAGAAATGTGGATTGTTGTCTAAATGGAAGGAAACTAATTTTCTATTTTCCCATACTTCAAGAAATTGTAGAATATTTTAGAGCTATATTTCCGTGGGAGCTTCACGTGCACGTTCGCATTTGGAATATCCTTAGGTACGTCGGGGGATTGTTGTACGACTTAGGATCATTTCAGTTTTATGTGAGAAAACGCTTCTTTGCTCAGGCCTAAAACAAAAAATTTAGTTAACGCCGTCTATTTTTCCAGAAATATAATTTAATTTTTAGGATGAAGAGTTTCAAGAGCGAATATTAAATAACATTTAATATTAAGTAACGTTGAAATATTAGACTGCATTACCAACGTAATTGATTTTAAGAAAAATATTCTAAAAATCAACAACAATTAATATCAAAGTCAAATTCATACACTTGAAAATTGATGAGTGATGTCTTAACAGAATTAATTGAACATGCATTAGGGTGAAGGACCCGACAACAGGACATGGGGCGATCGCGAGACTCTTAGAAAAAGTGTTGGAGAGTAAAATATAGGGAAAAAAAGAAAAAAAGTAAAGGTATAAAAAGAAAGTAGAGGCTAGGGTAGACCGAAAGGGCTAGGTAAAGAATAAGAACCCTATGACGATAAGCAAGTGGTATATAGGTAGTAGAACTAATATAAAAGGCCCCAGCGTACCTGATAGACTAGAGATGGCTGCTAGCTTACGCGGGGAAGGTACGAATATAGGTAGAGGTATAAGATAGTAGGGTCACACCGACGTAAGCCCGCCCCTGTAGTAGTAGGGTATACCGGTAGTACCTCACGGCCCCCTCTAGTAGTAGAACGCCCCGGGCCCTCAGGATACGTCCGTAAGTCACCCTATACAGTTATCATGCACGCAGGGCTTATGCAAGCTATTTAATAAAACACAACACTCAGAATAGCTCATATTCATCATCAACAATAGTAGTTCAATTGAACATCTTTACAATAGAATAATTACAAAAATATTAAGTTTAATATATAAAATATATACTATATAAAAAGGATAAGTATTTTAAAGATGTAAAATAAGACTATTAGTAAACAGAAAGAGAATTAATATACTAACATACGTTAATATTAGAATGATATAATTAGAAGCACAGAAATATCGAAAGCTCCTTGTCATATTTTATCAGTGATACATTAAAGTTATGTTTTGGAAACTTGAGAAATTATAGTATTTTTATAATATTTTTATTTAACTGATGAATTCATTGCCTTTATAATCTTTACTTTAGATCTTCTTTGTATTGTCTTATAATTGACATAAATAAATATAAAAATATAATAAAGATATGAATAATGAGAATAGCGGAATATGACCCGTCCTCAGAAAAAAAGCCAAAATGGGTATAGTGATAGTTATTTACAGGGTGTCTTAAACTAAATTGATGAGACAAGTAATGGCCTTAAACATAATAAGGGATCGGCCGTAGCTAGGGGGGTGAGAATAGATATGGAATTATGGGGTGAGTGGTGGGGTATGTGAATGTAGCGGTAGTGATTCATTAGGTGATATGATAGGGATGTATGGGTGATACAAGGATATCATCTAGCAGACTATAATAAGATTTAGTAGTCACAGATAGCTAATCTAAGATATACGATATACTAAATTAGTATATTAAATGGGCAGTATAAGGCCCAGGAGTAGTAAGTAATTATATAGGTGGTGAGAAGAGAGGAAGACTGGACCAACAGATAAAATGAGCATGATACTAGCATAGTAAGAATATAATATAGGTAAATATAGTTAGATATTATAAAGATATAATAAAGATAGAGAGAAGAGTAATAGTATATATAATATATATATATTATTATTAAATAATATAGAGATATAATAATTTAATAAGTTATAAATATTGTTCGAATTGAAAGTTAATAGAAGATTAATAATATAGATATTATATATAATATATAAGATATAATATATTATTAATAATATATTAATGAGTATATTTAAGTATACTTCGCCTATATAGTATATATTATTATATACCGTATAACATTATTATCATCAGTATTATCTAATACATGGGAATTAAATAACATATATATAATTTATTTATAGTATATCAAGATTTTATTTTATATATGTATAAATATTATAGTAAATTATAATTAATATAAAAAAAATTGGTGAATGCGGACATATATATTGTTTGTATATAAAATAATAAATGTTACTATATATACATATATTATAACTTGTATAACAAATCTTTAAATTATAGTATAGATATATATACAAAACTAGTATATTGTTAATGTTATTACATATTGCAAATTAATATAATAATATATATAGTAAATATATATATTAATATAAATATAGATATATTATGTAATATATTATATATATATATATATATAATATATATATAATATATTATTAATATATCATGTATATATGATTTAAAGTAATAGTATATGAAATATAATAATAATATTAAAGAAGAATATTAGTTATTTGGAATTGTAAATAATAAAAATATAATACTTAATGAAAAAATTTTATAAAATATAAAAGACAGATATAATAATATAATAAGTATAATAATTATATAATAAATATATGGAGAATTGTAATATATATTTTATATTATATATATATCATTAAATATATATGTTTTATCTGTATTTGAGAAGAGATTTATTATTGGATAACCTATTTCGGCCCCCCTACCACTTTACTATATTATATGTCATGTACTAATACCACTCAGTCTGACGCTTACGCAGGATTCCTATGCATATATACGTATATGTCGTACTTATATATATATGCTAATGGTATATGTCATAATATCATGTATAGTTTATGTATAATAAGTAATATTGATTATAATTATAAGAAATAATATTAATAACAATAATAAGATATATATAATTAACTATAATAAATATGATATAATATTATAAATAATATTAAATAACGTAATAAAATATATGTTGAAATAATATACAATTAAAAATTTATATAGAATAAGATTATATTAAATATTAGTATATAAGAATGATAATTATAATTGATTAATATATTTAATTATAATATTATAATATAATTTTATATTCTAAAATTCTAATATTAAAATTACATAAGATTTAAATGTTTCCATTTAAATTATATTAAGAACATATACAATGTAAAGTTCTATGCAAGAATTGATAAAAAATTTATTATTAATATAAGATAATATCTATATATATACAAAGTAATGAAGTATATAAAATTTTTTCGACTTATATTAATATCTAAATATATGATTCTACATATGTAATTAAAATATTAATATTTAAGATAAAATATTTATTAATATAAAATAGCTAAATGGGTTACAAAATGTATTATTTTTACTTTAAATTACTGTGTGGAGACAATAAAATATATATTAGTATAAATAAATTTATCACTATTTAATAGTAATTTAATTTAAATTTAAATAAAATATTAATTATATCTATTTTATGTACTTTTTAAACTATTTAATACTTTTTTTTTGGATTATATATATGTAATAAATCTAGCAATTAAGCACTTAAAAGATAGTGTGAGTAGTGATAGATATTTATTATTAATATAATTTATTGATATATTGTATATGAATCTTACACAAATTTATTAGAGTGATTTATATAATATATATTATATAATATGTATGTAGATATTATATTTAAGGGTTAATATAAAGTACTTAGCATAGGAATATTTTGCCTAGAAGTGGTTGTTTGTAATTAATTATATTTATAAATCTGGGAAAATCGATATCCTAAGCCTTATTTAATGTATTTTTTTTAGGATTGGGTTTCTATTATTATTTATATTGTATTACGTGGTCTAATATATATATATTTGTTATTGTATTATATATCTATACATCATGTGATTTATAATTTGTGTGTCTAATTTTGTCCAATTATTAACATATATTTTGTACTTACTAACTAACTATTCAACTGGCGTATAACATGAACCTACGTAGCTTAACTGTGATATCCTATCTACACTCATACATAGCTCTAACTTACAATAAATATAATATAGGACTACTCTAAAGTACTAACTCCTACCCTCAGTTGCTATTGCGTCACAGTGCTTGAGCTAATAAGATGATGCTCTGTACTATAGTGATTATCTATACCTCTTACTTAACTCTAGCCTTTTACATACAGAGACACGTGAAAGACACGTTGAGCATATATGTATAGTTATTTTGTTGTTAAATGCTCGAATGATGGTACAGATTATATTATAGTTCTGAGACTGTTCTAGCAGCCGGTGAGCTCATAGGTCAAAGGTATAGTATTTTTATTTTTCGTACTATGCCTTAGGCATAATTTTGGTTTCCTTATTAGAAATAATTAACGCAGTATATAAATATACTGATATACTCAAATTATGAGATCAACTTTACCTATCTTTGCGATTAATATCCGTAATAGAGTATTCCGGTAGCTCTATATATTTCACGTTCGCTCGATTATATATCATCTATATCGCTCGGAACACATTTTGATTTGCTTCTTCGATTATAATAGGATATAAAAAATAAGGTATTTATAATTATGATAAGTTAAATGCTAAAAGCATGTCTATGCCTCGTTCGAAATTTTTACGTATTAGGCATATGCTTAGTTTCAATCGTGCTTGATATAATATGTCACTTATAACTGATCAAAGTAATCAGCGTGCTGTGTCGTTAATATTAAGCATTATTTATCTAATACTATGATATATATGATATTAGTGTTATAATTTAAATGTACTTATATTATTGTGTTCTTATTGCTCTCTCATTTATATAAGTGTGAAAGATGTATTAATTATATAGACATACAATCTATTCTCTGGTTGTGTCAAGCTCTTTATTGTGTAGGAAGAAATGATATACTGATTATTTGTGTATGTTAAAGTCAATTAATCTGTATAGAGTTATAGTGCGAAAATGATTAAAATCTATCAATTATCTATCTATTCTGGTATTTTAAAAGCTAGAAAAAGTTTCTATTAAATCCATAGTTTATTATTATTAATTATTATAGGTATATCATTTTACTATTGTTATATTAGTTATTGTATTCTAGATTTTATAATTATTTAATCTTAATTGATTTTGAGGTAATATTTATTAGTTATTTCCTTCATTGGTTTGCATTTTATATGATTATTATTATCAGTATTGATATTTAATTTATGTAATTTTACAACCTTAATAATTTAAATTTATTATGTTTGAAATGGAATATAAATTATATATATTTTAAATTGATCTTGTATTTTTACTCATCTCTTGACTTATATATTCTCTGGTATAGTATATTCTCCTGATTATTTGTCGAGCTTATTGAGTCTGAAATTTCATTACAGACCGAAATTTCTGAGTTTCGTAGTAATATGTATAGATATATTAGATGTAGAGAGAATAGAATAAGAATGATTGTGTGTAGTCCGAAAAAAAAAACAAAAAACTAAAAAATCAAGACTTTAACAAATATTTTAACGAGACATTTATCAAATACGCTCCACTTCATGAATAGTTAAGGATTATAATGGTTAAATTTAAGAGGAAGACAATATAAAATATAAAACAACAACCGACGAAATTAGGCAGTGCGGAGCCCTGCTAGGTACGTTGAGGATAACCTAGGTCAACACACTCGCCTAATCACTTACCCTTATCTCTTAAGTATACTGTTATACCGCTTATGTACCAATGAGAAAAGAAAGTAGTAGGTCCTGAGAGTAAGGTAGGTAGGTAATGTAGGAGGGTCATATTTAATACTGTAATTAGTAGTAGGACAAAGTCAATCTCAAATGCGTATAGTGAACTAAATAACAATCGGATATACGATAGGAAGTATAGCCTCGCGACCCATATGTAACTCATCTATTGGCGTCGTATGCCTTACATGGTATTCCGTTTTATTTACCTGGACTTACCGGATCACATGTGTGTTGTCTCTCCTTCTTTCTCAGCGTTGTTGGTTAGATACTGGCGGGGTATTTCATGTGTAAGGTGCACATCGGTTCTTCGATGCAGCCTCTGGGGCAACGCCTCTCATCGTTGATGCCGTGCTCGGTGGGACTTATCGGCGATCGCATTGTGTTTCACTAAGGATGAACTGTCCTCTACTCGGTTATCCTACCAATGGTGATTTTAAACTGAAGACCTGCTAGCATGTGGATAGCTGTGTAAACAATGTTCGAGTAGGATTTAGTTCCTTGTGAGTAGGCTACTATGAACGCATATTACTTGGTATTAGGCCTGTCTTGTGGAGTTGTCGTAGTTGTCTATTTTGCTCATCGCGAATTGAACTGTTAGTGTACAGATTACAGTATAAAACACTATTCAGGAACCGATAGCGAGTAGAGGGAGATATATACTAACACAAGGTAGCTACCTAATTATTCAGGTGAGGTATAGAGGTGCTTATTCATGCGAGGAAACTCTTTTATACTATAGATATGAATATGCTGTACGGGTTCCGGCACGGTATACAATATATATGATAGTAGATGTGAATAGGTTATGAATGCAAAATATATAATTATATATTTATGAATATAGGGGGGATAATAGGGTATATATCCAAGGCATTATATGTGATAGGTAAAGCAACAGTATATGAGTACATCATCCTGTAATAATTTAATTAGTACAATAGTATGTAGATTATTTAATTTACTCATAAATTATTAAATTAATTTATAATTAATAGTATAATATATAATATGTAATATATATATAATTATATTTACTAATATATGATATACTTTTATTTTGGTTAGTATGGTTTAGATCTTTTAAAAATGTATGTACTAATTATATTTTAATTATATATATACCAAATCTTTGGTATTATAAGGATATAAATATGTTGCCGAATGAAACTTAACAGCTTGTTTGGAATGCTCATTAGAGCTCGATTGATAAATATTCTCAAATGTGATTAGATTATGTACCTCATTTACATCAACGGAATTTTTAATGAGATAGAATAATATGTATTTAACTTATTTAGTAACGTTCTCCGACTAATTAGGAAAGTGAATTAGTAGTGAATAAATACCAAGCCTGATTACTTGTATACTATGATCAGTTTACGATACATACAACTATGTTATATTATTTTCGATAAAGCCGTGTGAATATAACTAATAAATGACGTAGGGCAATGAGAGAACAAGGGGACTACAATAAAGAATAGGCAATGGGAGTAACATCTTCTATAGAATGGTAGCGCAAAATCACGTACTAGTCATATACTTACAAGGACAACTAATAAACCTAGTTACCTAAGTAGGTACATGACAGTCTCTATAAACAGTTCTAGTGACACACCGTACTCCAATATTACGTACTTTACTAGCCATATATTTACTAGTCTATGCTAAACTACTACGACCCTAGAAATAGCAACAACGTCAGTACAGATCGCTCGACACTAATAAAAATCATAAAGTACAGTACCGATATAAATTAAAATAATGAGGTGGTGGCTAGCTCACAAGGTATTCGCATCCTATGATATTTAACCTAATAATTCATGGCTTAATCATTATTAATGGGCCTATAACATGGTCACCTGGAATAACCTACGAAGATTACTATTTGGGTAATGGTTAACTATGTACAAGGTGCGAATATTACTAATAGCAATTAAGCAGGGATATTAAGAAAACTCAACGATAGCTCTGTAAATATCATAACATACTAGAATCAGGTAGTTATATTATTCTAAAGTGCAATAACGTGAGTTATCTACTCCTGGATCTGACTCTCTAGCGCAATCAGCCTCCTTCAATAATATATAACGACCGGCATCTATAACGCTATAAAAGTATTACACCTCCAGGAGAGCATATATATAATCTTACTGTACGCGAGACTCGCAAAGTGTGCACGTGTTCGATAGTCTGTATTCTATATGTGGATTAAAAGATCGTATAAACTCTTTATTTGGATCAGGTTTCCTCAGCTGTAGAAGATTGTCTGAGCTTTGATAGAAAGCACGGCTACGATATCCGTGCCGAGGGGCAGTCAGGCATTTAAAATAATTAACATGAGTATAGGTGTGAATGTTGGATACATTAATACATAGATCTATAATTAGATATATGACTCTACATAATGAACCTCATAAACTGGAATCATTTTCTTTGCGCTTCTCTTAAGAGATGTCTTTGTTATTATTTGCTCTGGTATTCTATACAGATTTAAGAGTCGAGCTAACTTAGGAATTGTCTAGTAGAGTAATAGCTCTCGTCACATTTCATTTTTCATCATGAACCATATATACTTGAGTCATCAAGATGTTAATTGATCTTTATATATGCATGTATCGAGACGAAAAAATTATCATTCCCGCATACAACCAAAATTCAAGATATACGTATTATAGGAAGTGCTTAGGTATAACTTATCGTTATAATCTAAATCAATTTAGCGAATAGACGCGTGGTGTTTCAGCGCATTGAAGCGGATGAGGTATCTCACCTGATTATGTTAGATCAGTG
This sequence comes from Trachelipus rathkii, assembly GCA_015478945.1. NCBI lineage: Eukaryota > Metazoa > Arthropoda > Malacostraca > Isopoda > Trachelipodidae > Trachelipus > Trachelipus rathkii. The sequence continues at coordinate 89,324 of JABUQX010008303.1, forward strand.
GAGGATGATAGTTGTTGACATATCCTCCAATAGGCTTGAACAATAATGCTAGGTGACATGCAGTGCAGATATGAGGCGCGTGGTACAGGAGGAGCGACAGAGGAAGAGGGTAGACAGACTCACTCTACAGCGCTGTAGATTAGAGGAGTAGATGAGTACGATAGACACACGAATGAGACTCTCTTAATATGCGAACTTTACAAGATACTAGTAGTGAGTCTCGTGCACACATTAGAAATGAACGAGAAATGGATAGATACGAATGTAGATATTGTGAGACTCGTCTCGAAAGAACAAAGCGAGTAGATCTTATACCGCTGATGATATAATAGTTGTCCTGAGCTATGAAGTGGATGCTCTCGAATCGAGCTGTGAGCTCGTATGAAGGGAATGATCTCATCTAGAGAAGATATACCAGTTTTGGAACCACCTTTCGCAATCGAAGAGGGTCACGGTACACGCAAGGCATTGCTTATATAAGCCAAAAATTTCTGAGAGTTGGAAGATATATGACCCTAGAGCAGTGACTAGTCAAGATAGAGACAGAGTGAGTAGAGAGAGAAAAAAGCAAATTAGAAAGTTATCTTGATTGTCCAGTGATAAATATAATATAAGATCTTTCTATCGCGTCATACGCTATTAAAGCGTAAAGACAGTCCTGAACTGAGACTAATTCGATGATTAGTAAATGACGTGCAGTGACTACTATTATAAGAGTCGCATCAAACTCCTTAACTGTGATATTAGAACGCCTTTCCTAAATCGGAATATGTCGAATGACAGCATAGTTGTATAATTGTGCGATTTCACTGATAACATCTAAGATTAAACCCTATTAGTGGTGATAAATCCACTCTCGTCTCTAGATATGAATATATTTATTATCTATTTTGAGTATAGTGCTCATTATAGTAAACTGGTATTCACATTCATGTTGTTTAAATACTTCGATTTATATTATTTTGTATGTGCTAATTCGAGAAGGTATCTCTCATAGCTCAAAATTAATAGGCTTTAATAGACTAATATTGTTAATGTAATATGCGCTGCATTCTATTCCTCTTATTCTAAATTATCTTAATCGTTTTTACATATTTCATATATATATTTTCACCTTATATTTCAACAGTGTCAATTTTCTACTCTGAGCAGTATATCTAACAATTTGCCTTATATTGCCTATTACTATATAATGTTTATTGTGAATATGACATTACTTGGTCTATTAGAGTCTACCTTATTAATTTAAGTCTCTCGAATATTGATTCAATATCTTTGTCACTGAAATCAACAATAAGCGAAAATGAAAAGATTTCAGATAACTACTATATTAAATCACAACTATAAATGTAATGCTTTTGGATAGTCATAAATATTGAAAATGTGTTACGTTTCCTAAATATTACCACATAATATTAGTTATTTTGTCGATTATAGAAAATGTGTTATCATGACATTATTTGTACAAAAATCTATAACCAGCACATATCTGAAAAATTATCTTAGGAATAACAGCTCAAATCGAATTACAGCACAATTGATAACATAATAACCAAATAAGAAGACAGTATTGTGAAGCAATAATACTAACATATATGATCATACATAGGGCGATCCAAAATTTATTATGCACTCATACGGTGTACATAAACAGATTAGAGCAATGCTAAATAAAGTAATAAAATCAACATTTACTTTTTGCAAGTCACTAGAAATTTTCTAAGTGTACTATGAAGTGTTAGAAAGTGTCATGTTCATAATCAACTACTAAGAACCTTGGAAACTGGCTCTAGATTTTTTTTTGACAAGGTCGAGGGCCGTTTTTACTATTCGCGATTCGCGATGTATGTGTTCTGAGACACAGAAATTGGAATGCGATGAAGCGAATAGTAAATGCAAATGTCAAAGAGCGAATAGCGAAATAGCGAAATGCTAATGATAAATGCAAAATGCCAAATAGCGTATGCGATATGCAAAATGCGAAAATATTAATATAGTATTAATTTCTCTAATATTTAAAGTACCATAGTTTAAATGTTAATTGAGTAACAATTCTTTGTTAATATTTGTCAGAATGCGTGAGTATGCTCGAGTTGTGGATTATGCTAAGTAATGTTAAAAATACATGAAAAATATTTTCTGTATCTCATTATATTAATATAATCTAATATTAATATAAATATTCAATTAATTATATTATTATAATATATTATAATATTAATAGATATTATATATTTATATATTATAATAATTATATTAAATATATTAATTATTATATAATATATATTTCTAATATATATATAAGTTAATATAATATAAAAAGAAATTGTATAATAAAGTAGATCAAAAATTATTATATTAAACAAATCAATATTAACAAAAGAAAAAATATATATATTTAATAAATAATAATTATAATAATATAGTATCGCACTATCTAATAGATTACTTACTCGTATTATAATAATATATTTTTCAGTATAATTGAAATATATATATAATAATTATTATTAAATATTAAAATTCTCTAAGAAAAAATCAAATTATAAATTAAAATTTGCTGATAGATACTTTCTCGAAATAATCCTCAAAGACTAAAGGTTACCAGGGCAATAATAACATATTATGTAGCAAAGCATTCTAAAAAAAAAAAAGTTAAAGTGAGACATATGCAAAGCTCAAAGAATTAAAGTATTGCTATATTAGTAAAATACTTTTAAACTGATTACAGTATTAATAGAGGAAATACATTGCTAGGAATTTGTGTCGAATGATTGGTACTGCAGAAATACAAATGTAGAGATATAACAAATACATATACAACTAACAGCCGACCTACCAAAATAAAATATAGATAGACATAGGTATATATTATAGTTAAAAATTAATCCCTATCTACTGACAAATACTACTTACAATGAGCTACACATTGGTGGCTCGTGAACATAAAAGTATAAGTTGATAATAGGTCACATATTATTATCATATTTTTACTGTGACATCTACTGTGAGTTAATAAATTTATAGCTTATAACTAGGAATATAATATGTAATAAAAAAATAATAAAAAAATTTTAAAATTAATAATATGTTATATAAATATTTCATAATTAATAGTAATGATACATAATGTTTTAGGGGATATAAAATGTCCGAGATATCTACATTTTTTAAATTTTATTATCGTTACGTTAAATTAAATTAATAGATAATTTATGTATTATAATATATTTTTTTTTATACTATATTATTTAACTAATAATAAGAATTATAACTCATTACAATAAAAGGGTATTAATAAAGCTCGACTACTCTACGATGGATCAGAGAGTATCTGGTGGTGTTCTTCTAGCGTCCTATCGGAACTATACGGCATTAGGTTATTTCCCTCTCACGGAGGGTTCTACTACTGATCCCTACTGACTATCATTTTTGATATTATTTGTGGGATATGTCGCTCGTAGTATTATTATCTCACTGTGACCTTCATCCTACAGTGATGGAAAATCATCGCTCACTCTAACCTTAATATGTTCCTTCGTATCTCAGCTCGGACCTCACTAGTGTGCCTTATAAAAGCTAAATAATAAAAATTATTTATTATTTTTTAGATTATTTTTTAATTATAATTTATTCCTTAAATGTGTAACAATATTTATTATTGCAGTGTGTAGTTTGCAAATAGTACTATACACACCTGTTTTCGCTCTTGGTTAAGCTATCTTGACTACGTTTATTTATTATTCTTATATTTTTTAAATTATCTGGTTGGAAAATTAGTCATATTAGATTTGGACTTCAAAGACATTATTCAGAGTATATATTAAATGTAATATAAGTATAATAACTATTCATAATTCCATTTATCTATGTTTATATCATATATCCTATAATATATATATCTTTATTTAATAATTTTAATATGAATTACTTATTCTTTTTCATTATTTATCATTTATTAGTTAATTATGCATGCTTTCATATATTTATACATACTCATTCACTCAAATCAATCTCCTCAACTCCTCTTTTACCTCTAATTCCTCGTACTACTTTACCTCCTTTCCTCACTACATTTACTTATCCCCATCCCTCCTAATTAATATACCCTCCTCTCACAACTCACAAATCGAGCTTAATATTAATACTAGTAGCGCTCTGATATCATCTCCTGACTTGTCCGCTTTTTCTAAGTAAAAAAAACAGGTATTGATATTCAGTGAGTTATGTCTAATTTTTATAAGTAGAGCACGTTGTGAGAGCTCGACTCTCCCAGATCTTAGTAGATCATCGCCTTCCATCATCTGCGCTGATTACCTTCACTGTATTATATTAAACACTATAGCAATACAATATGTGTTGTATGCATGTTTGCATTGTTGTCTTGATAGACTAAAATCTGGAATAATCTCGTTACTTTCGTTCAAATGTAACTGTCTTACTACTATATAATAAAAATTTAATAATTTAAATAGTTATCATCTACGTGAAAATTATATTTGTTTTATATTTTACTTATTTACTGTTCTATTTTTTTAACGTTCCTCTAGATTATATTAATTTGACTTATTTTTTATATTATCCTTTCAAGTGTGCGAGATTAATAAGTATCTAACTCTCGTAGATATATCGTCTGATTATTTAACCACCGAGAACAAATCATGGTCAAACTGGCTAGTACAGATATACTAAAATTAAACTGAATATTAAAATGAATAATTAATTTTTAAGGAAAAGTGTTTAATATATAGAAATTTTTATCTATTATATAAATGTATTAATATATATATATTATTATATTTCAATACTATAAATATAATATATTATATAATAAGAATTTATTAATAGTAATAATATTTATATTATTTATATTATAAATATTAAGATATAGTTAATATAATAATTATAATACTAGTATAAAAATAATAATAAGATATATGATGAATATCATTAATATAATATAAGTATAATATAATATAATATATGTTATTATATTATATATATATTCGATTTGCCGACGATTAAGACTAGATATAGGACAAGATACCGGCGCATTTACATAGAAATCCTCAGATGGCATATTAGCTACTGGGTTCATCCTTTGACCGAATCCTAGTTGATTATTCATTAACTATAGAAGTTCCCCTCCTTATAGATATAATTAGTAGACAATTGAAGTTGATTATATTAGTTATGATATATATGTAAGTTAATATATAATTATTATAATAGATATATTATATTTAATATATATTATATAATATATTATATTAATTAATTATTATATATATTAATTTTAATATATATATATATATAATTATTTATTATATATTATATATGATTATATATATAAATATATTAATAATATAAAAGAATAAAGGTGATAATATTCATGCATTTAAGATCATAATAATGTAATAGGGATTAGTTGAAAATAGCATTTTATAGTAATAACTCTTAGTACTGCAGTTATATGATTAATATAATTATAAATTGAACCCCTATAATATATATATTTCGTTATGATAACATTTTCTTTAAAAAAAATCTTACATTAATGTCAATATAAATATTATAAGACAGTTATATTTAAGAAAAGTAGATATATTAAGTAATGAATGTTATTGTAGTGGTGTTAATGATGGTAATGCATAAGTAATCAGGGAGAATAATTTTATAGAAGGCTTGTATTGAGTTATTACATGTATTAAAGTATGTAAGGTTAATAAATATATGATGTGAAAGATGGAAATAGTTGAATAAGTAAATTAGGATTAATCTGAATAATAGGTATATCTATAGATATGAAATTATACGGTGAATAAGATTTCAAGAAACGTTGAAGTGACGTATAAGATGGTGATAATAGATTTATTTGGATTAGAAATAAGTTCTGTTGTTTAACAAAATTCTTGTATTATTTGATTAGATAAGCAATAGTTTCAAGATGGAGATTGGAAGAGTAAGTAAGTATCAACGATAGATATTAGTAATCCACTTATTATATAATAAAGGGTATAAATAAGTGCAAGACATAACTTGATAGAGATTATTATATTTGAATATAATAATTAATTTATTAGAATGTATAATGTTCACGTGTAATTGAGTATTAATACTTATGTTCTTAGGCGATTTAATATTTTTATTAGTTCGAAATAAGATATTATCGTAGTCACTTGCCATTGAGTTCGTAGTAAATATAAGTTTATCTGATTGTGGAAAGAAACATTTCATTTCCGTTTTAAGATAACTACTAGAATAGAGTTCCTTATATATCACGTAATTAGAATATGAACTGTGTGTGCATATTTCCCTATAATGCGTGTGTGACGATTTTGTATAATATCCTTCTTCATATCTGAATTGTTCTTATGAGAACAATATACGATGAGAATAGTCATAGAAGATAGGATTCATCTATGATATTTATACCATTATGATTGATTTTTATTAACGTAATTTTTTTTACGTGTTTATTTATTATCTCGCACATCCGGAATGGCATTATTAATGAATATAACTGAATAAAAAGTATAAATGGGGGTATAGAGCTGATATGGGACATTGGATTATATTTTAATTATGAATATATTATATTTTAGTAGTGGGTGGGCATTAATTAAGCTTTCTGATTCATTGGGAAATCATAAAAATATTTATGACGATAGTAAATGAGTGGAGTAAGAGTAATTAAGTTAGGAAAGTTGAGCTTGATGTAATATTTATATTAGTATTATTATATAGCGGCAGTGATAGGACAGTAGTATGTGTCATATGTATCTTGATATACTTAGAGTATTCAATATCCATATATGCCGTGGATTATATAAATATTAAGTATTTTTTTTTTTAGCTATTTCTGGCATTGAAAATTTATTAATATTTATCTATCAATTATATTTGAATGATAATATTATAATGCCGAGAATCGCTCAATACAATAAATTTTTATGTAGAAAGCGTATTTATTATGCAAAAATATCAGAGGATTCAGATTTTATGGCGGAATTAGCTTATGTAGTATAGAAAGCAGTTACATGGTGGTAATTATATATAATACAAATAGTCTATAAACTATGTATTCGCCGGAGAGTGAACGCAACAAACTGAGGCTTATAGAGCTTATTACACACGCATCAAAGAAAAGAATATCATATATTCTATTTGTGTATTACATATTGTAAGTATAAAGTTCTATAATGATCTCGCTATTATATCGTAAATGTGTTAAATAGATCATAATGAAAATGATGATGATAATAAGTTTAATTAAGTGATCATGAATTGAGACTTTAGACGAATGTGAAAGTAATGAATTGTATAATAAAGAAATTAGCTAAATACACGCAATACAAATTTATGAACTTGACACCGAGACTAGATCATTCAGTTATATCTCTAGTGAAATACATTATGATTAGAGTAATAAAGAACGTTTATTGAGTAGTGTGTGCAATATTAATCATATCCAACTCAAATAAACTCTAAGGAAGATAAATACGAAACTTAATAAACTCACTGCCTGAATTATATAATAACAGTTATCATATTATGATATATAATAAGTAGTATAGAGTGAATAGTATTATTATGAGAAATATTATGAACCAAGCATCTATGAAAGTTATGTAGATGTGAATTAGAGATCAATAAATATATTACATGCATATATATATGAATTAAATTATAATCGTCCCCTCTTATTTCTATTGAAAATACACTCACTGATGGAGATATCAAATAAATATACAGTAGATAGCATATATCCTAATTATAGAGTACTATAATACTCATAGCCTTATTTTCTCTAGTTAAATATAATAATATTAATAGAGATAATACATAAGATTATATAATAAACTCAAATAAATAATAACTAGTATTAGATTTTTCATAAGAAGATTTACTTATAATACCTGTTAGAGTGTATTCACTATACTAATCTATGATATACGATCGCAGATCAATTTGTACGAAATTAGATAATATAGTAATGATTATGTCTTCAATAATAATTACTTACACTCACACAGTGATAGCATATAGCACAGACATTAATTAATAATACTAAATATATAGGAGGGACCAATGCGGCGGTCGCAAGATAATACCATCATTATCCTTGCGGTAGACGGTCCACAAATCTGCACCATACTCATTTTAACGGTATGTAAGTTGAGTATGTCTCTCGCTATATTAACCATCACTCAGTAATTGTCTTGGATTCATTGAGTGTATTTATAATATAAAAAATACAAACAGGAAATGGACTTTTAACACGCTCATGACCGTACTCTAATATTAGATTTCCTATTAAATAATATGTAGTGAGGATAACAATAATTAATTATTATATTAACTATAATAATATATATTATAATGATCAATAATAATAGATAATCAATAATTATAATACACAAATAAATAAATAATAATAATGAATAATAATAATAATTAAAATAATAAAATAAAATAATAATAACATAATGATAATACTGAAATAAATATAATAATATAAAACAAATGGATATAATAAATCAACTGAATATATATATGACTGAATAATATAGTCATACATTATAAAGTATAATGCTAATATAACTTTTTTAATTAACGAATACGTGAATAATAAATTATATAAGTAATTAAGATAGATTAAATAATCAATATTACTGATAACAAGATACTAGCACAATAGCTTTATGAATTCCATGCACAAAGATTAGCCAATTTTTATCAAAATGGTATAATAATGTAGAATATATATATATATCCTGTTATGCAGATTAGTCTATCCGCGATCTATCGAATTCATATCGCACTACCTGTTAAAGTGGTTTCTATCGTGCTTATTTACGTTCTGATTGGCATCGTGTACTATCCTTCCTCACTGGTCTCAAACTAATCAGGAACATGGTGGCTTGTATATCTATATATTTCCCCATCGGGCATTGTTCTTCCTGTTACTGTCGAATACTTACTTTCTCTCCTGATATTATGCCTTCTAATTTCATTATCGATACACGAAGTATCTTTGTTTAATACATGCATAAACACTAATGTTATCTCGGATTGGTTCTCACTTTTAGTAGTGCTCCTTTATATTAGAAATCACTAAGAAAATAAGAACTGATAATGATTTTACAGAAAGGGGAGAATAGTCAGACAAATATAGGAGGAAGAAAGAATTATCTGATAGATTGTATACAATGGTCAATATATTAGCAAAACAGATGTTTCTTCATTCTTTACTTGAATTTTTATCACGCTACAAAGTGTTATGCACATGTCATTTTCGTGAGGTATGATGTGAATTCATTAAGTAAATTTATTCAAATAACCACTATCGTTCCCATATTGTAATTCTATTATAATCATAATGCTATATGTCTCTAGTTTTTTTTATACTCTTGATTAATATATCTATTATTTCTCTCTCCTGTAACTCGCTTACTGTCTACTCATTATCTTATAACCTAAGTTTTTACATGAATACAATCCTCTCATCTACCCCCACGATCTCATCCTAGCGCATTAAGAATAGAATCTTACATTAAATCCACGACTCCCTAGCTTGAAATAATCATAACATACTGCTACCATAATTACTACAATCAATTTGATTACATATTATACGAAATACACAGAAACGCTTGAATACACAGAATCACTGCTTTCATGAGAAGGGGTAATACAATATACAGAATCATAAATTGAAATCTGTTATAAACATCACTCAAAATAATAACTTTAACCAGTGATATAATTATTAATATCACTTAAAACAAAAAAGTGGAATTTTATTTTTTATTCCTCTTTGATGATTTCTGATCTCTATTCAGCATCATCGCAGATTTCTTCAATCACTTATTAAGTCCTTCGCTGACCTTATACCTAAAAGCTCACAAAACGGCATAAAGTTTAAAGTAATATCTACTATATAGTCGATACACCTCCTAATATACTTATATACCATTATAATTATATATAATATATTATTATATATATATATATATATATAGTATATTATTATAATAATGATATAATATATATATATACTAAATATATATATGATATTATATATATATATATATAATATATATATATATATAATATAATATATTATATATATTATATATATAATTCTATATATATTATATATATAATTATATTAATTATAAATATATATTATATATATATATTATAATTAATATATATATATATTTATATGATATATACATATATCATATAAATAATTATATATATATATATTAAATATATAATAATATATATATATTAATTATAAATTTACCTTTACATATATTATAATATTACTCTACCTTTATGTACCAATGTTTTTGGGAAACCTTATTTTCAATATAAATAGGATGACTAAAAACGGAATAAGAGGCCATAAGATTTATAAATGTCTCCTCTACGTTATCGATTCACTCATGACTCATCTCAGGTGATAGGGCTACTGTGTCAAATAAAACATATTAAACATTTAATATATTACAAAAATAATAGTTTAAACTAAATGAAAAAATAATGATATAAAATAACAGTGAAATAAAATTGCATATATATTATATATTATAGTATACAATATATAAAGGTAAATAATGATATACTTATATTATAAATACAGGAATACAAGAACAATTAGTGAATGGAAAGTTAGAACTAAGATTTAAGTTATAAGCATGTATTAAATTTACAATTCGTGCAAATAAATGGGATAAACGGAAATCACAATAACAATAAATAAATATAAATAGTACACTCTAATAGATCCGTGAATGTTATAAATAAATATTGAACTAAATAATAATAATCTATTAGTAGACTCAAACGACATAGCAAAAAATATATGTTGTTTGGTTAATGATATGATAGAGAATCCTAGATGTTACTAAACTATAAGAGACCTATGATAGATAAAAAATATAATCAGGAATAATTGGTTAGTAGAGAATATGCATACGATATAATAAAATAATAATATAAAATTAAATGGATATATAATTGTAATATATATATATCAATCTAGTTAAATATAAATATAGTATATTAAAACAAAAATATATATGAAATGTATATATATAAGAGTTATTAACAGTAATATATAATATAGTTTAGTAGTAGAGGAATTATTGAAGGTAGTTATAAGTAATAATTTAGAAGTGAGGTATTTAGAGGAGTGGCGAGGAGTTAACTAGGCGCGATATTAATTGTATTTAATGTAAAGGTATTCCAAAATCTTACGGTCAGTATCAGTGATAAGTTAGTATAATTGAATGCAAAATAGTGTATATAAAAATATACATGTAGTAAAAGCGGAGAGGTGAGTGACCAGAATGATGTGTGTGGGAGTACTGGTAATTTGGAGTGATTCGGTATATACGGTATAAAAGTATTGGAAGTTAGTGCGTAATCAATTTCTCTTCAGCTAAAAACCTCGATTGTTGATAATTGAAGTCATAGGTGTTATGTGGGAATATAAATAATTAATTATAGAGGTATAATAATTATAGATATATGAAATATATTAATGATATATATATATATTAATGATATTTATAATTGTATAAACCTACATATCATAGATATTTAATATATATATTTATTATATATATGTATTAATAATGAAAATAGCAATTAACATGTTAATAATGTAAATTATTCTTAATTATTTTAATATTTAATATAATATAATATATATTAATATATATATATAAATATAATATATTATTATTCTCTAATTTAATAGATCACTGAGCCTGACATTAAGTATTATTAATTAATTTTTATTATTTCAATTTAATATAAATATTAACTTTTTATAAATAACACTTTTTGTTTATTAAAACTATTTGAATTAATGATACAAAATAAAAGCTTGTTTTATTCGTATTTTTACAGTAAAAAAAATTTTGTTGGATCCACCGCGTACCCCTCACGTGTATATACGCTTCGCTCAGTTCACCCCTTTGTGTGGGGTCGTCGTTTTTCAGCCACCAACGTGAGAAATTGCGTGCTTTAGTAATTACGGTTGAGAGAAAAGGTTATTAAGTAGGGACTTTACTAAATTTAAAAAAAAAGTATCTTCACTTAATATTATGTAAATTAAATATTCTAAATTAAAGTATTAAATATATAATTTAATTATGTAAATGAAACTCTAAATTACATATAGCTATATTTTTACTGAAAACTCAAAATATGAATACGGTTTTATCTTTTTATAGTTAATATATATAATTATGATAATTATATATATATAATATAACTTATAATATAATTTATATATATATATCTATATATATATAATACTATATCATGTAATAACTTTGATATTATTTATAAATATTACTGATAATATATATTAAATATATATATATATATTATATATTATTATATTAAATATATATTATATATATTAATATATTATATATCTATATGATATATATTCATTAATATATATATATATATTATAATACTATACATATAATATATATTATATAATGCTATCTAAATAATATTTTTCTAATACTAGATAGAAAGACTAAGTCATAGTATGAGCTAGTATTTAATATTATTCATCAAGCCATTATGAATATAAAAATACAAAGAGAATGCAATTAATCTAATTATTTCGATATTTGGCTTCTATTTTGCACTTCAGTCATCTTTTTAATCATATAATTATATTCAGTTAATTTATATATTTTAAATATAGCAATAGTATACATGACATTCTGTGTTAGATATATTAAATAATTATAAGTGATACTAAAAAATATTATGTACAAATACAACTGCCCCTAAAACATACTCTGACATAAGTAAAAAAGTACGGTAGCCATACTATCATAACTGAACCACCTCCCCTCACCAAAAAAAACATCCAACCAACCAATCTCAAACCCCCTCACCCCAAAAAATAAAGAAAACAAGAAACAATATACTAGAATTAAGCAATAAAAATAATTTGAATTCAACTACAGAATATATGATAATTAACATATAATAAAAATCAATATTTATTAATTTAATATAGTAATAAATATAGCATGTCATTGGAATACCAAATAAAAACATACCCAATAAAACACTATATACATAAAAATAAATGATAAGGTAAAAACCCGTATATAAGGTATATACTCAGGTACCCAAAATCTGCCAATCTAACACTGTATAAATAATAATCTGTTCCAAAAACCTTTATAGACTTTTACCTTCTTCTTCTTCTTTTTTTTTTTTCGTTTTTTTAACTTTCCTATTCTTATCTATCGAAATCGATGTCGTTTTTGCAATAAATGATGCTTAAGAGCACTGCAATATATATGGTGTTTAATCACTGCATTAGTATAATGTTGCATGAAATGTTATTCAAAGATTGATTGATGAAAGGTAAGATGTCCTGTTTAACTTCAATTTAATATACTTAAATTGAGTAATAATAATATATTAGTGATGAATAATGCATAAAATATGTGTTTTGCGTGAACACATGAAAAATATTTTAATTGAGGTCAATACATTGGACATATTATATAGTCAATAATAGATACAAATATACTAAATAAAATATATATTATATTCTCAAAAATATTCTACAATAAATGATATAATATATATGAAGTGGATCATAATATAATTAAATATAATTAATAAATACATTAATATAATAATAATCATAGAAATAAATAATTTAGTAATAAATCATATAAATCAAATAATACAATATAATCATATATAATAAAACTGCATGATTTTTCAAATTCAATAGTATCAAAAAGTAACTATTAAATTGAAGTAACTTCATTAAGAATTTATCCTTATCAAATTTTGAATAATTAATTAAATCATATAATTCTATAGTTTGTATATATTAAAATTAGTATTGGACTTAATGTAAATTGATCGTTCAAATATTACTAGTAAATATTTACATTAAATTTGAAATTCGCTTCTATTTACCCTTATAGCCAGAACTATACAAGTATACTCATGACATCACTCAGTCACACTATCTTAATTATATATATATAGTATAATATATATTATATTGTATGTCGAGACACTGAATTATTATAATATTAATGCCAAATTGTAGTACTCGTATTTAGTTTACATTAACAATTCTCAAATAGGAAAATGAACTAATTTTATGGT